>VDFB02000002.1:184244871-184320634 GCA_007258455.2 Sequoia sempervirens
TTGATAGACCAACAAAGGGAACGATAATGAAGGATGCAGGTCCTTGGGTGGACGCACTGACTCAACCACCGTGACGGTGAAAGATAAACAAAATTCCATAAGGGGAAACTCGCAAGGGTGAACCCACATCAAGCAAAAGATGGCAATTTTGAGGACTTAAGGAAAACTTCCAAAGGAACCTCGCGAAGGTAGAAGACCTGAAAATTTCAAGGGTGGTGAAACTTGATCAGCTCAAGATGGCAGCCTTAGGAATTATTGACCACTTAGGGCTCAAAATAGGGAGCATGCAAAATGAGGTGGAGGCAAAAGCGACCTGACGAAAGCAAAAAAAGAGAGGGTCCCCATTCCAAATGGGGCATGTGTGCTATAGGCACAACAGAAGACAAGAATTATTAGGGGTTACACTCAAGCACCCATATCTTAGAAAAACAACTCCTCCAAGTAGGATATCATTAGCACATCATGACAACAACAACAATCATATTAGAACCAACAACATCTACATCAGCACCACCAAGTGGTTCAACATGAGCAAAAAATTGTCACCATAATGAAAACCTGGTAAACAGGATCTTCTGTGACATCAAAAATCAATAAATAAATAAATAAATAGTCAAGAGAAAAATTGTCCTCCAGTGAAAACCACTATGGTGATGCTTTGGACAAGTACCATGATGAAAACCTGGAAAACATGTGTCATGTGTAGAATCAAGCATCTATGTGCACCATTTTAGGTGGAACCATCTCAGCTAAGCCATAATAAACCCACCTTACCTTGATCTTGATAAATGTTTGGTGTACACCTTACACTTGCTTATGGAAAACATCTTGACATGGGTCACTATCATTGATCCTATCCTATCGAGCATTATCTGAGCCATGAGGCATTGTCCAAAGAGGCCTATCCAAACATGTTATCCTATCATAAGGTAATCCATCACCTACATTGCTAGACACTAGGGGGTAAGTACTTCAATCTTGCTTCATAATAAATCTTGACCTATGCCTTCTATCTCAAATTGTGATCTAGGCATTGTCCAAACAACAAGGTGTGCCACATGGCACCCTTCCCAGTTCATCCCATTAACAAGGTATGCCACCAACGCACTATTAGGGTAACCTTCGAAATAATTTGTCCCAACAACAAGGTGTAAGTGTAGAATAAGTAAATACGTAAAACAACTAAAAAAACACTTCTTAATGAAACATTATATCAAGATTTAACAACAATTAACTAATTTAAAGCACATAAAACTTGAAAGCGTCTCATTGTTTCCTATCTCCAAAGATTTATCAAGTCACAAAGGGCTCTCAGATTTGGTAAGCAGTGTGTGTTAAAATGTCAATCTAGAGAATGGAGTGATGCTAAATGCAATGATGTACTTCTATATGGTGATTTCTAAATGATATTGATGCTATTGTAAACTATGCTGACATGAAACCTGATGGATGAAAGCTACAGTAAAACTAAGATGCAGCCATGATTATGATTCTATTGATGCTATGATTGTTATGATGCTAAGATGTTATTGCTATGATTGCTTGATTGCTATTCCTATAGAGTAAGTTTGCACAAATATGAAAGATTTTGGATGCTTTTCCTATTTCAAAAGGTTGTATATATAGATTTCACGGCAGCACATTGTGACGGGGCAACACAGCAAAGGCTTGGATTCAATTTGAAGAATTGAATGGTAAGAGATTGAGAAGTTGGAGCTGATGAAGGGAATGGTTTCTCCCCATGAAAACATCAGGCAAGATGATAGGAAGGATCAGAGGAAGAAGATTTGAGAGATTAATTCTAATTTGTCTCCAAAGTTTTCCCGTGAATGCCAGTTGAATTAAATTGAATATTTGAATATCTAATTTGGTAGGTGAGTAAATAGAGGAAATTGACTTTATGCCTTTATTTGAATAATTTATGATTTTATTCAAATTAGTAAAAGAGAATAAATAATTTAATAAAACAAACTATAGAATTTTTTTATTAAATAAATATAGAAGGGATATGATAATTAAACAACCAAGTATTTAACCTTGTTTAATTAATTAAGATTGAATGATGTAATAATTAAACAACACAAACTATTGAAATTGTACATTTAATTAAAATTAAAGAATAGGAGAATGAACTATAAATAAATATTTCTATTTACTTAATAGTAGAGGAATTTAATTATGATAATTAAATAAAACCAAGTAAAATTTGTTTATTTAATTAAGAGGCAAATAATAGAATAAAGATTGAAGAAATTAAGATGAACTATATAAATAAATATTTCTATTTATTTAATAGTAAATGAAATAAGGGTTAATTAATCAAATAAATCATATTTAATTAATTATATTTTTCAGACCATTTTTAGGTGTATACATTTTGCCCCTCTTTGAAGTGATGTGTTTACACATTGCTTCAAAGAAAATTTTGTGCTGTTGCTACTAGTATCGACGAATTTTTTTTCCAAAATGCCCTAGACTTGCCCCAGACATTGATTTTCAAGTGATGATGAATATATGCCCCCCTCAGGAGATAAATTAATGATTTTTTTAATTTTTTTAATATTTTCAAAATTTTCAATTTTTTATGATTTTTTGATGTTTTGATGATGATTCGATGAAGAGTTGATGGTGAAATAATTTATCTCCCAATAAAGAATGTAGAATATTTCCCCTAGATGAAATTGTATTAATATCCCCTTAAAAAAATTAATTAATCTCATAAAAAGTCCCATCAAAAAATAACCTTTAAAAGGTAAAAAGGGTCATTTTCAACCTCATTTGTGCATTTGAGTTTTGAAATCTTTGTGAGAACAATTTTGTACAATTTGGAGCAGGATGTTGATTCCCTATCACATTCACCGGTTTGAGCATGTGCGACGTCACCAGCACCCAACCGCTTACGAACCTCTAGTACGTACCCATAAACCCCCTCATTTTTTGTGCTTTCATCATTTTTCGTGCTTTTTCGATTTTTAAAATTTTGCATTTCTTTTAGCGCTTCTGCATGCCACAGTAGCGCTTTTGCTTGTTGTTTTAGCGCTTAGGTTAAATATTTTAGCACTTCGGTAGGATAGTTTAGCACTCTCAATGTTGTAGCGCTTAGGTTATAAATTTTAGCGCTTGGACATTCTGTTTTAGTGCTTTCAACATTTTAGTGCTTCTACCTGATAGTTTAGCGCTTTGCCCCAATAAAATAGCGCTTCTGATGAAGTAGCACTTTTGATATTTTAGCGCTTTGAATGCATGTTTTAGTGCTTCTAAGTTAGTTTTCTAAAATTTGTCAAATTTGTCCTTAATTTTGTCGATTATCAATTGTGTCAGCTATTGGTCTAATATGATTGATGATCTTAATCAAGTAGATGATGTTCGACCTCATGATAGGCGAGGTCTAATGTTTGATTTGATGATAATTATCCTCATGATAGGTAAGGAATAATTATAATTGGATTGATGAACCTCATGATAGGCAAGGTTGATTTGATGTATTGACCTCATGATAGGTGAGGTTCAATGATACTTGATGATTTACCTCATGATAGGTCATGTTCAATGATGTTCGCTCATGAGATTTGTTCAAAAATTATCATCAAGAGTTGATTAGGTTTGATAGGATATTTGATGTGTTGATGATTTTTTGACAAAATTTTTGACTTTGATCATTTCATGATGATAGGAGGTGTTAGCGAACCTCCAGATTACAGAGCAGTTCCCTCAGATGTTTGATTTGATACAACATTTGGGCCAACGTGAGACAACTATCATTACATGTTGTGGATTGTCTTCATTACTTGATATGCCCCATACTAGGATTAATCGGGGTCTCTTGATAGCGTTAGCGAAGAGGTGACACGGTGAGCATAACACCTTTCACCTAGCCACCGGTGAGATCACAGTCACTCCAGAGGATGTCTAGAGGATTTTGTAGATACCAGTTGTGGGTGATATTGTTGTTTACGATTCATCAGAGCAGGGTGGTACTGATGCTCTTCGAAGGGTGTTTTAGGATGCTAGGATTGTTGGAGAGTGGATTCTATGGCGGGAGATGGTGGACACTTATCCCACTTTGCCGACAGTTCTTGTCAGCTTCATTGGAGGATTCCTTTGTCCTGATCACAGGTCAAAGGGATTCGTTGTCGATTGGGGCCATGTACTAGAGAGTATGGTCATACATGGTACTAGATATGCTTGGGGCATGTGCATGCTTTCCCACCCTTATCATGATTTGCATTCAGCGATGTACCTTGGAGGTCGAAGCTTATCAACTGGGGTTACTTTACTTCAGGTGTGGGCATGGGAGCATATTGTTGTCATGTGGCTAGTGTCAATGAGGCAACATCCTACCAAGTGGCCATATGTACATATTTATGTCAGTCGACTTACTCAGCCTAAGTTGGGTAAGTTAGACCATTGGTGCAAAGTATTAGATGATATGGAGAAAGTTACCTGGCACCCCTACTTGGATTGCGAGTAGTGGGATGATGATGACGTGCAACTACCATTCTTCTATCAGTCTTTTACTTTGATTGGGCGTACATGATGGGTTTTGGAGAGATTTCTGATTAGACGGGTGCTTTGGCAATACGACATTGTTCAGGGTATTCCTTAGGGTGTCACACACTATGCTCGACGACAGTTGGATTCGACAGATTGGGGGCCTAGGTTATCATATGATGCAAAAGTGTAGGAGTTTCAGGCTTTACAACCATATATTTGGGAGATCCAGCCTGATATTGTGGAGGCACCCATGACAACAAATTATGTTGAGTACCTTGTTTTGCATCCATTTCCACGCATCACTATTCCTAATGAGCCAACACCATTACCTGTTGGGGAAGAGATTGTGTTTACACACCGACATTGACAGAGGGAAGAGGAGATTGGTGGTGAGGTGGATGTAGGTGGTGAGCAGGATGTGGAGGTGGAGGAGGTGGAGAGTAGCAGTGATGAGGATGGTAGCAGAGTTGAGGGTGATAGTAGTGATGATGGAGATGAGGAGAGCAACAGTGATGATAGTGATGGAGATAGTCCAGGCGGATCAGGTGCAGGTGGGTCAGGTCCAGCCTTGGAGGAGTACATGAGGCCTCACAAGAGGCGAGCAGTTGTAGACCCATCAGAGGAGGATGTGCAACAACAATAACAGACACAGATAGCGAGCCTGTAGGTATAGTTTTAGACATTATAGGGGGAGCTAACTCAGGCACAGGATTTGTTGG
Source organism: Sequoia sempervirens (assembly GCA_007258455.2). NCBI lineage: Eukaryota > Viridiplantae > Streptophyta > Pinopsida > Cupressales > Cupressaceae > Sequoia > Sequoia sempervirens. Next base: position 184,250,085 of record VDFB02000002.1, read on the forward strand.
AACAGACCCAGACACAGATATAGGCTCAGGCTCAGGCCCATGCACAAGCTCTTGCATCAGTACAGGCTCAGTTGGCTGCAACCGCAGGCTTAGATCACAACCTTGACAGTTGAGAGGGACACTGCCAGACGGGCTGCAAAGCAGGCTTAGACGACTACTGAGAGACTACAGAGATTGGCAGATGGTACCACTCTAGCAGATTACATGCGAGAGGTTGTCTGTATTGGTGAGGAGATAGAGTACTACAGAGGGAAATATTATGATGTAGTTCCCTCTGAGCAAAGAGTCAACTACACACGGTCTCGTTCAGGCGGGACTCATACCAGGACTATCAGTGCGGGTGTGACTCAGCCCATTCCCAGAGACCCAAGAGATCCCGGTACTTCAGATGGTGGAGGAGGTACTGGACCTACGTTACCTGCACCGTTTGGAGCCATCAACACCTAGTTTTCATGATGTGATTACCCTATTATATTTTGAAATGATGATGTACATTTTGATTACAACCATTTTTTGATGATATAGCTCTCTTCATTTCAGACATTATTGTATACTTGACATTTTTTATTTTGATCTATATGATATGTAGTGGATTTTATCGATCTATGATGTGTTGTATATTATTTTATGATGGATGCATTTACTTTATATGTTCTATATGCCATGTGATCTTTATTTTATGATGCTATGGATGCAATTTAATAACATGATGATATGCTATGAGTTTCATTTATGATGTGCAAAATGATGATGTATGGATGTATGATGTATAGATGTATGATGTATGGATGATGTATATGATAATGTGCCTATATGCATGGATGTGGATGAAATTGTTTAATTGATTTATGATGGGTGATGTAAATGGGATGTGTGTATTTTTATTCTTATGTAAACATATGATGTAATAAGTGGATTATAATGATGTATGATATATGATATGTGAAATGGATGTATGATATGGAACTATAAAGATTTATTTTTGAGATTTTCATATGCAATTTTATGTGATATGGAGAATATAGTATGATGAATGAAAATTATGTGATGCAAATGTATGAATGCTTAAATGATAATTAAATGCTTTCTAATATATGCAAATGAAAATGATGATGCAACTACATGATCATGATGATATTTTTGTTAACGTCAAGTATACTCAATCTATTATGAGAAAAGATAATCATTAATTTGAATCCTTCATGAGCTTTTGTAACAAACACTCTGTAGATACAAAAACTATTATGAATGCAATCTAATTTTACCATGCAAATCTACATGCAAATATTGGCATTTTAACAATACTTTTGTGCTTTGTATCATCATAGAGATTTAAAAATGTTGAAAGTTAGTACAAGCATCAATGGTATAATTTAGACCAAGTAGACCAAGATGCCCTGAGTACTACTTCCATGATTTTTGATATTGCAAGCGAACACAAGCATCTAGGTATAATTAAACTGAGATGACCTGGGCATTTCTTGCGTAAAACAGACAAAAATTAACCACTTTCCTATGTGAATTGGAATGTCATCCATGATACTTTGTAGAGCACTACTCATGACAAATCACATAGTAATTATGATTAATTCACAGACAGTAGACAAAGAAAATACCATTCTCCTTCCTTGCTTCTCTAGTTCAATACATCATCAAGTTGCTCTAAAGAAATGATAATAATTGATCAAAGTACAACATATCCAACCTTTGATTAAAGTATTTCAATAATTATTCAAATTAGATCATCCTTCCTGATTTTATGATGTTTTTTGTGATTTTCAAAATTTTGACCAAAGACCTAAGCTAAAGACCTATCCTAGGGGCTTCGGGGGCTGATCAAAGATTAGCCTTGCCTACGTTATACACGCAGAGACCACGTAGTTTGACTGACATAGACTCATGTTTTTGGATTTTCGATATTAACGTTTTGACCTTTTTTTTAATTTTGTATTTTCTGTTGTGATATGGATGTTTGATGTGTTTCCAATGGTGATTGATGTTCATTGTTGGGTTGTGTTTTGATCATTGTTTTTGTTGTGTTTGTCCTCTTGCTGTTTATCCATTTGATTAAGCTCGATGTTTATTGCCCCCAATGAGGTTCAGATGTTTCCCCCAAGCTAGGGTGAGACATGACCACTTGATATGATATGATAATAGATGTAAAAATGATGGTGAAAGTAACGACCTTGACATGTGTCCAAATAGATGGGAAAGCTGGTTTAAATTACAAATAGCGCCTGTTTCCAGGTTTTCACTACATGTTTTTATTGCAATTTTTCAAATCTTTTTGATTTTTTGTATTTTTTTCTTTTCTGATTTTTTTTGTATTTTCTGTCACCAGGACACCTATTTGCTAGGTATCATCAAGGTAACCATTTTCATAAACTAATTCATGCACTAGGTGATTTAGGTGTAGAATTTTCTGAGATGGATACTGTTGATAGGTTCATCGAACAAATCCCCTTCAGGTGTAGACAATTGATATGCTCTGATCCATACACTACTATGATGACAAAGGGTCCTAGCCAATTAGGTTTAAACTTCCCTTTCTTTTCTCTGTCCTGCTGATTTCGACCAAGTCTCCAACTTGAAAGACTTTAGGTTTCACCCTGTGATTATAGCTCCTTGAGATTCTTTGTTGGTATGCGTTCAAATGATTGGCAGCCTATTGATGATGTTCATCCAACAATTCTAGTTCCTGTAGTCTAGAGCCTCTATAATCCTCATTTGTAATGATACCCTTCAGTGAGACTCAGAGTGATGGTATTTCTACCTCAATGGGTAAGATGGCCTTTGATCCATATACCAAGGAATATGGTGTTGCTCTTGTTGGTGTTCTGATGCTAGTTCTATAGGCCCATAATGCAGGATTAAGTTGAACATGCCAACATCGTTAACCATTTTCTTTAGTATTTTCAGAATTGTCTTGTTTGAGGCCTCTGCTTGGCCATTTCCTTGAGGATAGTACGGTGTTGAGAAATGATGTTGGATATGAAATATTTCACATAATTCCTAGACATCCTAGTTCCTAAAAGGCCTACCATTGTCTGTTACAATGGACTGAGGTACACCGTACCGATAGATAAGGTAGTTGAGTATGAAAGACAAAATCTATTTTCTAGGGACAGTTGTTAAAGGAACCACTTCTATCCATTTTGTAAAGTACTTCGCTGTTGTAATGATGAACTTGTGTCCATTGGATGAAGATAGATTTATTTTTCCTACCAGGTCCAGTCCCCACTAAAAAAAGGGCCATGTTGATGTGAAGGGTTGCAACTACTATGCTAGTGCATGGATTAGATTACCATGAATCTGGCATTTCTAACACTTTTTAACAAATTGATAAGACTCCTCCATATTCGGCCAGTAATATCCCAAACGGAGGAGTTTCTTAGCTAGGGTCAACCCACTTGAATGGGTTCCACAAATACCTTCATGGACCTCACGTAACGATGCTTCAAATTTGTGATGTTCTAGACACCAAAGAAGAGTACCATCTAGACCTCGACGGTATAGGATGTCAGCAATCAATGTATGTCGCGCGGATTGACGGATAAAGTTACGCTTTTGGTTTCTAGAAAGATTAGGAGGAAGGATATTATCCTTGAAGTAAGTATAGATCTCTTCATAGAGTGAGGTTTGAATATTGGTTATTTGGCATATGGTATGTGAATCAGGATTGTCGTAGGCAGGGTTAGATACTTGTTCCACCATAAAATCATAATGACCTTGCTTTTCTAGTAATTGCAAGAGGGAAGCAATTGTCGCCATGGCATCCGCAGCTTTGTTCTCTGCCCTTGGTATTTGCTCGAACTTGATGTCAATGAAATACTTTTTAAGATCATCTATCATTTTCTTATATGGCGTGAGCTTTTCATCCTTTGTCTGATACTCGTCATTTACTTGATAGATGACAAGTTGTGAGTCCCCATACACTTGTATTTCTGTGATTTTCCATTCAATAGCCACTTTGATTCCTATAATCAATGCTTCATACTCAGCTACATTATTGGTACATGGAAACATTAGCCTATAGGATCTTGGGATGGTGTGTCCTTGAGGTGTAACAAATAGTATTCCTACACCGGACCCCCTTTGTGTGTGTGATCCATCAAAATAGAGCCTCCATTGTTGTGTTGTAATATTCAGAATGTCTACATCTGGAAATTTAATGTGCATTGGATGATGATCCTGTAATGGAACTTCAGCTAATTGATCTTCTATCACTTGTCCCTTGATGGCTTTCCGATCGACATACTGGATGTCAAACTCGCTTAAGATCATGACCCATTTTTCTAGTCTCTCTATTAGAGTAGCTTTGTTGAGTAGATATTTTAATGGGTCTATTTTTGCTATGAGCCTGACTTGTATGAGTCAACATGTAGTGCCGCAACTGCTGGGTTGCAAACACCACTGCCAAACAAGATTTCTCTATGAATGTGTAATTTATTTCATATCTGTTGAGAGTCCTGCTGATATAGTAAATAGCTTGTTCTTTTCCTTTAGAATCTTCTTGTGCCAATAGAACTCCTAAAGAAATGTCATTTGTTGCGATATATAGTAACAATGGTCTTTCTACTGCAGGTGGCATGAGTATTGGAGGCGACATCAAATATTGCTTCATCTGGTTAAAAGTTGTTTCGCATTGATGATTCCACTTGAATGAAACATTCTTATGAAGTAGATGATTGAATGGATGGCTTTTGTCTGCCAATTGGGAGATAAATCTCTTGATGGATTGTAACCTGCCTTGTAGAGACCACAATTGACTGGTGTTTTTAGGTGGTGACATCTCCATTATTGCTTTGACCTTAGCCGAATCCACTTCAATTCCTTTTTCTGACACTATGTAACCAAGGAGTTTTGTTGATGTTACCTCGAACACACATTTCTTAGGGTTCAACTTGACATTGAATTTCTCCAGTCTAGTAAATATTTTTCCAATGATCTCCAGATGTCCTTCTCTGGTGTATGATTTTCCTCAGATGTCATCCACATAATCTTCCATGAAAGTATGCATCATGTTGTGGAAAATAGTGGTCATCGCCCGCTGATATGTTGCACCTACATTTTTCAACCCGAAGGGCATGACATTTCAACAGAATGTACCCCAAGGACAAGTGAATTTTGTCTTTTCCTAATCTTTAGGTGCTATTTTTATTTGGTTATACCCTAAGAAGCCATCCATTAAAGACAACATGGCATGTCATGTTGTTAGATCGACAATGATGTCAATGCTTGGTAAAGGAAAATCATCCTTTGGACACACCTTGTTTAGATCTCTAAAATTTGTGCATATTCTAATGTTATTATCATGTTAGATACAAGTACAATATTTGAAATCCATTCTGCTTAATCGATGGACCGGATAAATCCTGCATCCAATAATTTATTCAGCTCAGCTTTAACCATCAGGGCGATGTGGGGATGCATTTTTCTCAATTTTTGTTTGACCGATTTGATTCTGTTTGGTAGAGATAGATGATGCATCAGGAGATCCAAATCCAATCTTGGTATGTCAGAATAAGACCAACCAAATTGATATGTCGCTCTTCAAAGAATTTGGTGAATGCAGGCTTTTCCTGTTCTGTCATAGACGTTGCCAAATGTAGAATCTTTGCCTTTTCAATTGTTCCCAAATTTATAGACTGTGCTGGTTCTACCAATACTGATGATCTGTCATGGTAATGCTCTGGAAGGGTGTCAAATTTTCCATCCTTCAGTGCCTCAGAAAGATTTTCACTGTTAGATATGTTCTTTATTTTTTCTTTTTCAAGATCTAATGCTACCTCAAAAAGGTTTTCACCATTAGATCTATTTTTCCTGTTGTCATTTTTGCAACTGGAAGATTTGGCACCCTCCTATTTTGAAGTATCGTTATGAGTGTTATGGATATAACTTGTATCAGGTTTATCATTGCAAAGATAGTTTATGATGGCATCATCATTTGAAAATACTGGTAAATGAATAGGTTTGATGGGTTCCCAGTCAATATGTTCAGGATGCCTCGAGGGTAATAAGTCATCAAGTTGAGTAAGGTCGACGGTTGTAAGTGTTCTGATGGCCAAGTGGTCAAAGTTGTCAGTGGGAATGTCGAGGTCTATGATAGTACTCACCTCTAAGTCATTTGTCTCACTCAATGTTTGTTCGTCCTCACTTGAGTCATCGATATTCGTTGATCCCATTACAAATGGTATATTTCCTAAACTTTGTCCCTCCTCTCGTAAGGGTGTATATGCTTGGATTACATCAATTTTTTTGTTAGTGTATGATGTTGCAGATAAATGATCCCATTCATACTCATTGGAATCTCTGTCAGAACCATCTCTCATTTGAAGAGTCCTTTCTACCACTTTCTAAGTTACTTCTTCTTTTGATTCCCCTATATAGCCTAATCCTATTTTGTCTTTAGGCTGCAGTGTTAGGGGTTGAATAGGTTCTATTATACCATCCTTTCTTTTGCCAATTGGTCCTTGGCCTTCATAACCTATCTTCTCTAAGATAGCCTTTCCTTTTCCATACTGATCTATTCTTATGCTGATATTTGCCGACGTTGAGGCTTCTTCATCCTTGTATAGCCAATTGAGAATGGATTTGTCTTTTAAGGTACCCGCTTTTACAAATCATTCAAAACCGTGATTGGTTGTGATGAACATGGTGTGTTGGATGTGTGCTTTCCATATGATTTTGGTGATGGCAGAAATTGTGAGAGACACAAAGATTGCTCAAGGGAATATTCTCCTAAGCCTTTGTCCTTCAACTGGATCTTGTCTGAAAATTGTTGTGATAGATTATTCATGGGACCTTCATTGTTTGATAAAGTTGAGTCAGCAACAGTTGTTTCTTTTTCCTAGTCCTTCTCAACCCATTTGGATATAAAATTGGTTTGCTTTTCACCACTGGATGCAGTAGAAGTATTGACTTCTCTATTGTGGGGTACCAGAGTGTCTTGATTTTCCTTAAGCATGTTACAAGTCTGGGGATTATTGTTTTCAGCTGATATAGTGACCTCCTGTCCATTGACCAGAAATTTCAAACATTGATGATATGTCGAAGGCACTGCTTGCATTTCATGGATCTATGGATGACCCAATAGTATGTTATATGTTAGCTCCTTGTCTAACACTTGGAAAACTATGTTTTTGACAATCGGTCCTACTTGAATTGGTAGTACAATCAGCCCTTTGGAAGACCTTTCCTCTTCATCATATGCTTTTATTGTTATATTCCTTTTGACATCAATGGCATTGTCGGAATAGCCTAGTGCATGAATTAGTTTGAAAGTACAAATATTTAATCCAGCTCCGCCATCTATTAAGACATGCTTGACGTGGTGTTTATGGATTAGAACCTCTATATGCAAGGCCACATTGTGTGGGTGATTTAATGACACATCATCTTGTTCAGAGAATGACATACAATGAGTTGTGGTCAGATGTCCCACCATAGCTTGAAACTGACAGACATCTAAATTATTGGGTACTGTAGTAGCTACTAGCGCCTGTTCTAGAACTTCTTTATGTGCTGGTGATATTTTAAGATATTTGTGCGGGTATTGTTATGCCTTGCATAAACACCCCATTTTATTTTGGAACAAAATGGGTCCCCCTTTGTTTTTGTTCGTCTTTGGTTGTTTGTTTCGGCCTTAGGAGTTGTTTGTTTTGCTCCTAAGTCTTTCTTTCTTTTGCTCTGTCGGAAGCGAGCCGGAACCAAATATGGACTTTGAACTTTTCCAAAGTTCCTAGTTTGGATTTAGTTTTGACTCTGGGTCCGCCTGCTCTTTCATGTTTGCTTTCATTGTTTGTTGGTTCGTTTGGCACTCTTGGGTCAGTTTGACCTTGGAGTTGTTTGTCGTTTTCCTTGTGTTTTGTTTTGCCCGAGTGGAAGCAGAACCGAGATTGGAATTGAACTTGGAACTTTTAAAATTCCAAATCATGTTCCCGTTCCGACTCTGACTCTGCTCATTTGCTTTGTCTTTTTGTTGCTTTGGTGTTTGGACCGGGTTCGGTTTTTGTTCCAGTCCCGCTTCCCTTCGTGCTTGTTGTTCTCATTGTTTCTTGTTCTTTTGTCGGGACCAGAGCTGGAATTGGGACTGCACCCGTAACTTTGTAAAAAGTTTCCAGTTCAGTCTTGGTTTCGTCTCCACCTCTGATGTCTGGGCTTGCTTGTCCTTTTCGCGGAACCAGAATCTAAATGAAATTTGGGCGAGAAGGCTTTTCAAAGTTTTCTTGTTCCATTCATTCTTGACTCTGCGTCCGCCTTGCTTTTGGTGTTCTCTAGAGTTGATTGTCTGTTCACATTGTTCGCTCTTGCCTCTGACCAACCGCATTAATGGCATTAATTGTAGCATCTTCGCACGCGTGAATTGATTTCAAATCTCTAATTATGTTTAACTGGCTCATTATCTTTGTTATTCGAGACGTTTAAGCACATTAGAGCCAGGAAGACCTTGAGATGAGAGATTTGATTGCGGAAGCGAGTCACAAAGCAAATCTTGGTCTGGATTTTCGTCTTTCCTTGAGAGCATTTTGAGGTAGGGTTCTTCTCTTTTCTATTTTCTTGTTTTGCGTTGTTTCGTTGTTATGTCATCGTGTTCTGGCACGTTCACAGAAGGTTTTCTTCTGAGAATTCTTCGCCCGTTGTTTGTTTTGTTTCTTTTTTCTTTTATTCCTTTTCCGTTCTATTTTGTTTATTTTTTGTTTTGTCATTTTTTTGTCATTTTTTCCGTTTGCTGTCACTTTCGTGACAGGTGGGTTTTATCGTGCCTTAGTTTCTAATTAGGGCTTTCATTTGTAGGGTTTTTTCATACTCTAAATGCCTGAATTATTTTGGAACCCCTTTTGATCTCATTCCCGTGTCGACTCTATGTTTTCCGTGTTGGGTTTTTGTGATGCCCTAATTTTTAGAGTCGGCGTGTCGAGCAAGCTAGGGTTTGCTCAACAACTTTTACAAAATGGTCTTTCCTGGGGTTTAAATTGGCTTTAGTACGGTTGACCTAGTTGGGGGGTTAAGCCTTTCTAGTATTGATTTCCTCATAAGCCCATGTGACCTAGGTTTTTAAAATCCATATGACTGTGTCTTTGGAAAGGACCCTATGTTTTGCATATTGAATTGGTGGAGCCGAACTCGGGAACGAGCTTGTCCCGAAGTTGTTTTCCATTTTGACTAGTTCCTAAACTAGTTCCGCTTCCGTCATTGTGGTTTTGAATCTTTATACTTATCATTGAGTGGAATCGGAGCCGGGATGGAAATTGAATTTGGAACTAGCGTTAGTCTCTAGTTTGGTTCCTATTCTAGTCCCAATTCCAATCCTCTCTTGGTTCCTATTCCAATCCTGGTTCTGATCCTCTCTTAGTTCCCATTCCAGTCTTGTTTCGGTTCTAACCCCACCAATGTTGAAATCTGTTTTATGTGTCCTTTTCTTGGTGTTTCTTTGGTTTCGCTTCCGACAGAGGTAGGTATGGACTGATGTATTGTTTTCCATGTGTTGATCACCTAACACAGGAATTTATTACAAATATTAAGAAATGTCTGGAGCGTCAAATGAGGCTTCTCAGAGGATCCAACCTGCAGAAACTTCAAGGCATGGGCTAGGCCAAAGAATATTAAAGTGGAGCAGCTCCCCTACACTTTGAGGTGTAAACATAAGGAAGCTACCCTCACCGCCAGTAAAGTTGATTCTGATTGGGCCGATATTACTGACAATAATTTGGGTCCTTTCAATTATGAGGAATTATATGAGGAGACATTTAGTCAGGATGAGGTTACAGGAAGAACTGAAAGGATTGTTCAATCAGGTTTGGCTCATGTTGCACTCTTCCCCTTGTTTGTCCAATGTCTGGAGTTGATCCTTGTAGCAGCTGGAGCATATAATCCTGCTACTAGGCAGTGTGTGGATGTGAAGGGAAATGTTATCATTGATCTAACACCATAAATGATCAGTTTCATGTTTAATCTACCTGCTCCCAAGAATCTGAGGTGACTAAATGAAGTAGAGGCATTGAAGCTCTACAGTGATAAGAAGGAAGCCAACAAAAGTCATATGAATAAGACTTGGATGAGGGTAGAGAAGAAGTCTCTCACTAAGCTTCATGATTAGCCTAAAAGGGCAGACTTCTACAAGGAGGTTGGGGACATAATAATGATGCTCTCCAGGGTGTTCGGAAAGAGAGATGCCTTTCAATTTAAAGAGTGGATGTTTCCATTTATCTAGACTATCTTGGATGGCAAACAACAGTTTGACTAGTCTATGGTGGTGTCTGAGAGTATTCATAATCAAATGTTGAGAGTGAGAGAAACCAAGAGTTTCTTTATGACCTCTTATGCAGTATATGTAGCTGCTATAATCGAATTTTTTCCTAGATTGAATGCAGTGGGTATATTGGGAGAAGCTCAAGGGAAAAATAAAGTATGGAACCACTATGACCATCTTACCTTGAAAACATCAGAGTTACATTATAGGAGGGTTAATGATGCCTACCTTTATGTCATCATTAATAGACTCATTGGTGATGTTGGTTATAAACTGAGTAGGGAGGCCATGACTTTTATTGTAGAATGGGGACATTGGTATATTCAAAACCCCAAATTTACCTATTTCAGATTATCTGTTTTTGATGGCCACCCTCACCGACTGCCTAGGTGTTGTAGCAACAAAATTATATTGATGGAATTCATATATCAGGCTTTGAGGGTTAACTTTAAATTTGACACTAAGCACAAGACCGGTTGTCATAAGTTTCCTATGAAATTAGGTGAATATAGTTGTCTACACATTGTGTCAGCCAAAGTTGCTTGTGATGAATTAGTTTATTTAAAATTGGGTTTATACACTTCCAGGCTACATTTTGATCCTAAGCATAAGATGTAATCCCTGCTCCCTAGTGTCTTTAATAAGCATTTCAATCTATTAGAAGACTTCTGGTTAGATCTCCAGGATGAATATGATCTTAGGAAGAGGAATTATGAAAGATTACCTATCCCACTCATGGTGGAGTTTGGAATAAAGGAGGACATTCCAGATACATTGTTTGATGATGGGGTAACTTTGGATCCCCAGTATGATGCAGATAATATAGGCACCAAGGATCTTGATCCATTGGATTGGAATGTTGAAGAATCTATTGATATAAAATAGGTTGTAAGACTAGTCTTGGATAGAAGTGTACATTGGGTCAGCTTGAGGATTAATCATCCAGAGGCTCAACCATCTAAGAAAAGAAAGACTGTTGGAACCACTCAGTACAAAAGGACAACAAGGAGAATTCCTCCTAAGGAACCCTTAGAGTTTATGCCTTCTTCTGCAGAGGAGGAGATGGTTTCCCAAGACCTCCCAGAGATGCAAGAAGGGGAAACTATTGCAGAGGTTGATGCTTCTACATCTGCTGCTAAGGAAGCATCCACTCAACCCCTTGTTGCAGACCAAATAGGTGAGGAAATGACTATGGGAGCTCTCCACAAAGAAGTTGAGTTATTAAAAGAGAAGGAGCCTGAGATGGTAATACATGATATTGCAACAGATTCAGAAGCCACCCCATCTAATAAAGAGGCTCATGTGGTTGCATCCCTTGATGTAACAAATGATGCAAGGACTGAGCATATATTGACATAGGAGGACCAGTGGAAGCTCTTTGAGGATGCCAAAAGGGAAGTTGATGCCAAGGAACAAGTTGAGGCATTGGCTAAACAATAAGAAGAGGATGCAAGAGCACAATCTAACTTTGCAATCAAGCAACAATAATTGGAGGCTATGGTTAAGGCTGATGAGTTGGCTCAGCAACAACAACAAGAGGAATAGGAACTCAAGATGAAGGAAGAGAGGGACAAGTTGATTCTGTAGCAGAAGATCCATGACCTTAAAGAGGAAAAGGCTACTCAGAGAAGAGAAAAGGGAGCTCTTGAAGCCAAACTCAAAGCACAAGAGGAGGCTCATAGGAAAAGGGAAGAACAAGAACATTTAAAAAAGGAGAAAGAGGTTGTTGAGATTGATTTGTATGAGAAGAAGATGAAAGAGGCATGGGATTATGTTGAGGAGCTAAAGAAGAAAAGAGACAAAGTGTTGGAGGAGAGAAAATTAGAAGAAGAACATTTGAAGCAAGAGTTAGAGCAGCAAAATGTGTAGGAGGTTGACTCTATGCCTCGAAGTACAATATTACAACCTTTGTCTTCCACTACTGCTACTTCTTCTTCAGCTCAAGTAGTTACTACTCCCATTTCTCCTACCTAGTTAAAGCTTGACTTAGAAAGGAAGCAAATAGTTCAACCACAACCGTTGAACTGGGATGAAATGATGAAAGAGATTGAGAAGGAAAGACCTAAGAAGAAGGCCAGGGTTCTCCACTTCACCAGGCTTACTAATGCAGGAGAGATCATTGTTGAGTGTGCAATACCCATAATGGATAAGAACCAAGAGGATATGCAAATGATTGATTATCAATTGGGCACGGTTAATTTGGGAAGGCCTACAAGAAATCAACAAATGAACTTAATAGATATTGTGGCTTCCTCTACCAAGTCCCGGATGATCAAGGATAAGCAAAAGAAGGATGAGCTTAAGGCTCAATTAGATCAATTGCATAGGTTTTTGAAGGAGGTTTCAACTCCAATCTCTCAACATGTTGCTTCCCCTGAATCACCAATCCTATTAACAAAGAAGGAGGCAGATGATTTGGTTCAGATGAAGAGCAAGGTGGGAATGCTAGAGAAATGGTTGGATAAGCTCAATCAAGAAGTTGATAGTGTTCTTGCTGATGGTTTTAAGATTCACAAGGTAGCTCTTGAGTTGGCAGGGGATCTAGATCAACGTACCAAAGATCTAGATAAGCAAGATAAGGAATATAAGGAATATGTTAAAAGGCTTGAGGACATTGATAAAGTACCTAAGTCAACTTTGTTTGAACATTCAATTCTTGAGGAGGATAGCGCATATTTTGCTGAGAAAGCTATGAGTATAATAAGGTATAAATCCAAGGCTATTCATGTTCATCAAGATGAAGTTCAAGAAATAAGTAAGGATTTGAACCAACAGATTGATGAATGGGAGGAAATTGTAGCCATTCTAATCAATCTAGATACTTCAGTTGAAGAAGGCCTTTCTTTAGATAAGATGAGGGAGAGATGGAGGGGTAGATTTGAAGACATAATGCAAAAAGGAGATGATGAGGAAGATCTATTATTAGATCGGTTTATGGATATCAGGGAAGAAGCAAAGGCTGCTAAAAGAGAATTGATTAAGTTGAAGGAGGTACAGGAGTTGGTTTCAGCCGAATTAGGGAGGATCAAATTTGAAGATGATTGGTTGGATGGACCTGATTCAGGTACTCTTCAACAAGTGTTTGAAAGCTATGATGAATATGTCCTTGATCATGCAACGTAGGGATAAGTTGGCAGCACATCACCTTCTCTTGACTAGACACAACGTCTCCTTTTCTCCTCTTTTGTAGGGCTTTGATGTGGATTCGACTCCAGTTCTCTTTTTCAGTTCGACCTTCTGTTTTGAATGTCAGAATTTGTGCAACATTTTGCTCCAGTCTTCTAACTCAAAGTTCAACAGTTCAGTTCTTCATTTGGTTATGATTCCTTGATTTGTGGATCTGGATTCCAAATTGGGAGGAATTTGTGCATACTTGACCTATATGTATTATTTTGTTCCATTTTGTAAAGGTCGGCTAATTGAAGAAAGATCAATCACCTGATGATAGAAAATAGTGATTAGATCTAGGATTTTGATGTTTTAGCAGAGATACTATGGAAATATCAGTTGAACTTGGTTATTTTATAGTTTACATACATTTTCATGTTATTTTTTGAAGTTTGGACCTATTTTGATAAGGTTAATGATACATAATCAATCCATAAGCCAGTGATTTTGTTGTGCTTAAGTGTTTCTTATTTGATGAAATTCAATAGAAGGAACTGGATTCAAGATTATATCATTGGGTTATCTTTGAGTGAAGTTGTTATTATGTTCATTTGATCTGTGTTTAATGATGAGTGAGTGATTTGTTTGAAGTAGTTTATTAAATGTTGATGGTATTGAATTAGCACTATGGATGTATGCAGTAGCATAGTTTATTATGTGGATTGCATCTTGCTATGGTTGTGGTTAGGTGGAATAGACACTCATTATTGATAAACATTTATGGATATGTAAGAACTTTTATTCATATTCTTGCGGTTTTAAAACTTTGATCTATCTTTTTCTTTTATTTAAACCCCCAAACGTAGAATAGTCGACTCCATGCAGTTTTATTCCTTATTACTAGCAAAGGCCCCTTGCACATTACAGTTATATTGACCATTGAGCGACATCAACATAATTGAGAACCAATTACCAGGACCTTGGGAGTTAGATTACCATGTGTTGTCTTTCCTTTTTAGGAGAAATAGAATAGTAATATTCTATTTAATGTTGTTGTGTTGTTTTGACCCTCAACATGTATCTTTTGTAGTTGATCCACAATGTTGTATTGATTTGAAGGGGGAGTAGGGTTTTTAGATGAAACTCCTTTTAGTATCACTTTGGAATGCCCCCTTGTCGTTACATTAACTGGTTGATGGTCTTGTGTTTCCCTAATCTTTAGGACATTAATTTGGTTGTCAGATGTGTTTGTGTTTGGTATCATGTTCAGGGATATAGTGTCATTGATGTTAACATTATCTTTTTTATTGTTAATGACATTATTTTTCTCAACCTCAGAAACACAATGAATAGTGCTATCATATAGGCATAGTTTATACCTTTACCTTTACTGTTTGAAGAAGATTCTCCTTTTTTGTAATTGGTTAAAGGATTTGTAAACGCACTATGATTGTTGTTTGTTTGATGTCCTTCGACAAACACCTTCTTTGCTTCTATCAAGTCTTGTATCAGATGTTTTAATTGCATATAGTCATTTATTTTATGTCCTTTATTTTTGTGAAAGTTGCAATAATCAGCATCGTTCCACCAAGATGGTTTCACCTTTGGCTCCCAATTTTGTGCTTCTGGTAGAGTAATAAGTATGTTTGCAATGAGCTCTCTCATTGTTGATTCCAAAGTTTGTCCTAATGGGCTAAATCTCCATTGATTGGATTATCTTTGATATGACGGTCAAGATTCTCCATTGTTTGTGTTATTGTTTTGAGTGGTATCTTGATTGTTGGTCTGGTTGTCATTTTGATTTGTTTTTACAATTGTTGCCATCAAATTGAATACTGGTTTTGTATTTTGTGTGTCAGTTGTAGCATCGTTGCTTCCAACTTTTTTTTTCTTTGCCAAAATTTAGGCTTGTCATTGTTTCCATAGTGATTTGAGAAATTTGTGTTGTTTGGTGTATCATTGAAATGTTTAATCACTCCTCTTTTGACTAAGGCTTCAAGCCCATTCTCAATCACTTTTTCAAATGTCGAGGGACATTGCAATTCCAGTCTATAACTCATTTCACCATTTAAGTTGTCAATAAACAATTCAATCATTTCCTCTTCAGGTATAGATCGAGGATATCTAGCGAAAAACTTTCTCCAACGTTGTAAGAATGATAGAAATGTCTCACCCTTATTTTGTTTCATGTTATACAGATCCTTTATGGTTACATCATGTTGAATGTTGAAAGAGAATTGTGTGATAAATTTGTTAACCAGTTCTTCAAAGGATCGAATCCTTGGTTGTAATTTGGAGAACCATTCCATACATTGTGCTCCTAAACTCCTAGGAAACAACCTCATTAGGTAAGTATCCTCTTGTGCAAACTAAAAGCTCATTGTTCTGAATTCCCTCACATGGTCAATCAGATCTGTTTTTCCATTGTACTTGTCATATTTGGGGAACTCACAATGTCTAGGGAAGGGTATCATGTCTACGCATGGATGAAAGGGATAAGGACAAATGTCCTGTAATGAATACCTCTTTGTGGTTCCCTTTTGTATATCCTAAATCTATTGTTGTAAATTTTGCATTTGAGTCGTTAGAGCAACCACTTAATCTGTGTCTTGTGTGTTGGGTGGTTCTATTTTATTATTTCTAGGTGTTTCCTTCAATCGATTCATGTCAAAATCTTTCAGAAGTTTTGCACCTAATTCTGCTAACTTCAAGAGATACTTTTCCATGTCTTGTTCTAAGAATTTTTCCACGAATTTATGAAAATTTGGATCCTGTCGAGTGTGTTGTATATCCTCTTGAGTTATTTTATTGGTATCATGTTGTTGGAATCTATAAAAGGGGTTTTCTTCAGCCATGACATTTTGTGTTTTGATTTCCTTCTCTCTAATTTTTTATCTTTGTAACCTTGTCAAGATTGGCATACAAGTATTTGTTGTCTTCCTAAACTTTGATCTTCTGTGTTTGGATTAGTGTCAATTCGATTTTAACAAAGTCGAATAGAATGATGTATTATATTGATGAGACTAAGTTAAAAATATGGTTATTGTGTTTTGTTTCATGATGATAGGATGTCAAAATCCTGATGAGGAAACTTAACTCAATAATTGAGATTTATTTTGATAATTGGACACTTTGTAATTTGCAAGATCTGGGTTTATGTTGAAAAGAATTTTGGACATGTAAGAACCTATTTGTTTCCGGTTTTAAGACACTGTTTTGGACTATGAATGTTTATGTCTGATAAAAACTTGAGTTTCTTATGCCAACAAAATCTAACAGATGTTTCTGAAAGCTCCCTATTTTTTTGTCCTATGGAAGCACTAATATAGAGGGTATAAGTGCTAAAACAGACTACAAAAGTGCTAATTTTTTTGGTAAAAGCGCTATAAAACAGGGTAAAAGTGCTAAAACAGACTACAAATGCACTAAAAGACTGGTGAATTCTAATACTAGTGATGTTTCTGTTCCTGTTGACAGAAGCCCTATAATAGTTGGCAGAAGTGCTAAAACAGACTATAGGAGCACTATTTTAATTGTGTAAGCGCTAAAAGATAGCACAAAAGCGCTAAAACAGATTGTAGAAGCGCTAGTTTGGTACTCCATAGTGTTGTCTAATTCTCTTTTTCATTAAGAGACTGACTTTTTTTTGGTGTATTTTTTGGATTTTGGATATTTTGGCATAATGTTTTTGCTGGTAACTCCCTGATTTTGAATAACAAGCCTAATTTTTCTATGTTTTGTTTACTGTAAGAACTGATCTGGCCTGTTGGAGTATTCTATTGTTGGTTGTGGGATGGAAGATTGACAAATAGGTTGACTATGATTAGGTTCCTATGAAAGAGCTCTTCTTTGAAAATAAGCTTGTGAACACAAAGGCTCTAAAGCATAATCATCAGTATATCCCCTAGAAAAATTGTGAAACCTATGGATGAAAGTTCTATGTTGAAGCAAGATTTTTCCACTTTGATACAAAAAGTGTCTTCTTTTCAAAAGGTTTTTGTAACTAAGTTGCTTCTATGGTTTTCTAACTCTTATTTTGAGGGATTTCTTGACAAACTTTGTGGATTTCCAATCCCTAATCATAAGCTTTCATGGACTGTCTTGTCAACTTTTTGTGTTCTTTTTCTTTTGGATGATCTTTATCTAATTTAATGATTCAAAGACACAACAAACAATTATAGAACAGGTGTTTTTAAGTCCTAGAATTTAAACAGTAAGTGTATGTTCAAGGATCAAATAGATCCTTCTTGATTTTCATAGGTTTTTGATAAGAAATGCACTTCATACAAACTCACTTTTAAGGACAAAAGGTCATCGTTATACTCAAACAACCCACATCTTAAAATTGTGTTGACTCACACAGTTGTGTCACCCCCTAGAGGGTGCCCATGTTTTTGTCTTTTCCAGGTGCGTACCCAAGGTTAGATTTCTCGATCCCTTGAGCAAACGGTCCTTGAAAATTATATGGTGAGTGTCTTGGGGGTAGATTCTTCCCTTCCCCGGCACTGCTGAGTATTACAATGTTCGAAAACTGACAAGTTGGATACTACACTATGGTTTGTAGATAGGGTTTTCGTGCAGTGCGGAAAATGATAAAATCCCTCAGGAGACCTCCCAACCTTTAGAACAAAGGCTTTGGGGATGGTTATCTTGCACACTACCGTCGAGTTGGACTTTCATCAACAACTTACTTTTTGATTATAGTGGGTTGGAATCCTTGGCTTTAGGCGTTCCCACTTAGGTTGTTCCCGTAGGGTGAGTACTTTTTCCCACTACGACAGGCCTTCTAAAGGATTTAATAAAGCATGAAATGCATAAAAATAAAGGATGAGTCTGGTGTTTTGATCACCCAGTTAAGGGGAGAGCATATGCTTATCACCATACAATCATAGTAATCAATTTTTAAGCCCAAAAGACAAATTTTCTATTCTATGTAAAGATATTGCTTCACAAAATCATGATGTTAATCTTAACTGATATAGAAAATGTGTGATGAATACCCTAGGATTGATAAATTTTAAACCAAATGACTATCCTAGGATTGATAAATTTTAAACCAAAATGACTATCCTAGGATTGGTTCTTTTTAGTCCAAATGTATCAAAATAAATTTTGGCCCCAGTCACATCAGATCCAAACAAGAACTTACAGAAGCGCTAAAACAGGTTGCATAAGCACTAGAACTTTTGGTAGAAGCGCTAAAACTTTCAACAGAAGCGTTGCAAAATTCGACAGAAGTGCTAAAAGGTATTGGAGCTGGAACAACGGACTGTTCTGAGAAATTTTTGGTGTAAGCGCTGAAACAGAGTGCAAAAGCACTAGAAATTTTGGTAGAAGCGTTGAAACAGAATGCAGAAGTGTTAAAACTTTTGGCAGAAGCATTGTAGATTCCCTTGATTGTGCTAAAAGAAAACACACCTGTATCCTGTACGAGCACTTTTCAGAAAAATTGTTAAATATGGGGTTACAGCCCCACGGTGGGTGCCAAAATGTAAGTGTAGAATAAGTAAATAAGTAAAAAAACTAAAAAAAACTTCTTAATGAAACATTATATCAATATTTAACAACAATTAACTAATTTAAAGCATAGTAAACTTGAAAGTGTCTCATTGTTTCCTATCTCCAAAGATTTATCAAATCACAAAGGGCTCTCAAATTTGGTAAGCAGTGTGACTATTAAAATGAAAATCTAGAGAATGGAGTGATGCTAATTCAATGATGTACTTCTATATGGTGATTTCTAAATGATATTGATGCTATTGTAAACTATGCTAACATGAAACCTGATGGATGAAAGCTACAGTAAAACTAAGATGCAGCCATGATTATGATTCTACTCATGCTATGATGCTAAGATGTTATTGCTATGATTGCTTGATTGCTATTCCTACAGAGTAAGTTTGCACAAATATGAAATATTTTGGATGCTTTTCCTGTTTTAGAAGGTTGTATATATAGATTTCACGGCAGCATATTGTGACGGGGAAGCACAACAAAGGCTTAGATTCAATTTGAAGATTTGAATGGTGAGAGATTGAGAAGCTAGAGTTGATGAAGGGAATGGTTTCTCCCCATGAAAACATCAAGAAGGATGATAGGAAGGATCAAAGGAAGAAGATTTGAGAGATTAATTCCAATTTGTCTCCAAAGCTTTCCCGTGAATGCCAGTTGAATTAAATTGGATATTTGAATATCTAATTTGGTAGGTGAGTAAATAGAGGAAATTGCCTTTACGCCTTTATTTGAATAATTTATGATTTTATTCAAATTAGTAAAAGGGAATAAATAATTTAATAAAACAAACTATAGAATTTTTTTATTAAATAAATATAGAAGGGATATGATAATTAAACAACCAAGTATTTAACCTTGTTTAATTAATTAAGATTGAATGATGTAATAATTAAACAACACAAACTATTGAAGTTGTATATTTAATTAAAATTAAAGAATAGGAGAATGAACTATAAATAAATATTTCTATTTATTTAACAGTAGAGGAATTTAATTATGATAATTAAATAAAACCAAGTAAAATTTGTTTATCTAATTAAGACAAAAATAATAGAATAAAGATTGAAGAAATTAAGATGAACTATATAAATAAATATTTTTATTTATTTAACAGTAAATGAAATAAAGGTTAATTAATCAAATAAATCATATTTAATTAATTATATTCTCAAGACCATTTTTAGGTGTATACACAAGGTATACCGCCAATGCACCACCAAGGTAACCTTCAAAACAATTCATCCCACCAACAAGGTATCTCACCAACGCACTATCAGGATAACCTTCAAAATAGTTCATCCCAACAACAAGGTGTACCAACAACGTACTACCAAGGTAACCTTCAAAGATACCAACAATGTGTATTATTCCTTTAGTCAAAATTTCTAAGATATCAACAGTTGCTTGAACCTCATGGCTAGTTCAAGTAAGCTTTTCCACAACATATCCTCTAGAAAAACAAAGTGAAATATCAATCCAAGTTTTCAATATCTTAGCACTATCAAGGTAACCTTCAAAGCAATTCATCCCAACACCAAGGTAAACCACCAATGCACTACCAGGGTAACCTTCGAAACAGTTCATCTAGACAACAAGGTGTATCACCAATGCATTACCAAGGTAACCTTTAAAGATACCAACAATGTGGATTATTCTTTCACTTGAAAATTCTAAGATATCAACAATTACTTGAACCCTACAGCTAGTTGAAGTAAGCTTTCCTGCAACATATCCTCTAGAAAAACATAGTGAAATATCAATCCAAGTTGTCAACATCTTATACCCCAAGAAAAAGGGTAAAAATCTAAAAAAAATTTAAAAAGCAAGAAAAATAGTAAAGTGAAATAAAAACATTCTTTGAGTGAAAATTACTTTGTGGCGCTCCTAGAACAGATACCGTAGTGAAAACCTAGCAAACAGGCACTATGTTTGAATAAAACTCACATCATTATCTATCGGTATTATCCACAACATCCAACCATTCATTTCATAATAAAACAATGTATTCAACTATGGCTTGTTACTGATTTAGGAAAGTAGTCTTGTCTCCAACTAGGGGCAACTTCCCGAAGCTAGTCGTGGGTTAAATCTTTGAACATCCTATCATGGTCATAAAACAACAAAAATAAAAAATAGTTGAAAAACATAAAAAACAAAACAACATCGTTGGATTATTCCTTCACTCAAATGGTCTAAGATATCAACATTTTCGTGAACCCTAAAGCTAGTTCAAGTGAATTTCCCACAACATATCCTCTAGACACAAAAGTGGAATATCAATCTAGATTATCAATGTTGTTTATCCAAAAATAGTTTATGCTTTGATTCAAATGGTCAAACTACGTGGTCTCTGCATGTACAACGTAGGCAAGGCCTAACAGCCCCCGAGACCCTAGGTCAGTCCCCTTAGGTTTCTATCATGCTTTATTTCAACTTAGTCAAAAAATTCAAAATCCAAAAATAGTCAAAAAAATTCAAAATCCAAAAACATTCACAAAATAGAAAAGGTCAAAAACAACCAAACCAAGCGAACTACGATCCTCTATGTGTACAACGTAGGCAAGGCTTATCTTTGATGAGCCCTCGAGGTCCTAGATTAGTCCCCTAAAAACAACAAAAACAACATCATAACACTCAAAAAATCAAAACCACCCACTCCATCATCACCATCCATAATAAACTTTTCACCCATAATAAACAAATCGTCGCACTCACCCTTTGAAAAAAATAAACAAACAAACAAAGCAAACATCAAGAAGTTAGAACTTTCAAAGCAAAACAATCACAAATATTTGATCACGAAATAGACGGAAATAATGCCAAGGTATTGCCTACATATCTTTTGACAATTCACCAACAACATCCTGAGATATACCTTAATGGATTCATTCCTATGATAGACATGATCAACAATGGATAATAGTCCTGAAACCTCAAATAGATATGGTGAGTGATACTACAACTTTGATTTTATCTCTTTTTAGTCTTATTTTTTGTGATTTATTTTATTGACTCATTCCTAGGACCTCTCGAGGATGTCCATAAGGATTTATAGAAGAAGGAATGGAGGAAATTGAGCATCATTTCAATTTATTGTTTGTAAGATATTTTTTTAATACTACCATGGTGAATACTTGCTTTATTGAGTGTATGAAAGTTGTGTTGAAACAATTTGTGAAGCAATTGCATGTTAGGTGTTCTATACCTCTTAGTGTGACTGGTCTGAAAAGTTTTTAACACAACCCGACTATATACTTAAAAAAAAGTTTTCGTATGTCTGGTATGAGCAAAGATACTCTTTGTTTGTAGAGTCAAAGTCCACGCAATAGATACAAATTCACCTTGGTCATTAATACCCTGGTGCATCGTATCTATTTGCTACATCAAATAGGATTGTTCAAAACTACGAAGTCTCCAAGTAAAGTGAAAGCAACATCATCAACTACTAACATCAAATTTCTATCCATCATCACTATGTCTTCTAACTAACATCCATCCTATATAGCAATATCATTAGTACTATATCCATCCTACATCCATAATGTCATCAATATATATCATGATGAGAATAAACCAATAAAAACATCACGTATCATGTCTGGGGCATACATCCATCATATATCAAAATCACATAAACATCATATATCACAAACGGTATATCAATCATCCATAATAAAACATCATATGAACCAAAGTTTGAGTCATCCATCCAAACCGTATACATCCATCATCTATCAACACCACATAAACATCATATATCACAAACGGTATATCGATCATCCATAATAAAAAAAAATCATATGAACCAAAGTATGATTCATCCATCCATATCATATGCATACATCAAAAACATACATCATCATACATCGTCATCCATGATTATCACATAAGCATAAAATGAAGTTGAATAGAAGAAGGTATATCTTATATATCATCATCAAAAAAGGGTGAATATCATAAATACATCATCATCAGTGAAACAAGTGTGATAGGGTAATACAAAATTATAACATATATATGAGACCTGGACTAGGCCGATGAATATATATACAAAACACATGTCTACAATATGTCTCTGAATAATAAATAGTATAAAGATCAAGTACAAGAAGTCAGACCCCGACAGGAAGGACAAAACCTTATAGACCAGGGTGTGGACCAACAAAAGGATCTAGCTATCTCACAGACTGATCACCTGCCCTGCCACCACCACTGCCATCGCTCATAGCACTAGGCTCTCTAAACTCGTGGATGTCGAGCAACTATAGGAATGGTAGCATCATAAAAGGTCTAATAAGAATATCCCATTATTAGTTTTTGTTATTTGTAAACCAAGGAAGAAAGAAAGTTCTCCGAGAATAGGCATATCAAATTCAATTTGCATTTGAATGGAAAATCCTTTACATGTTTTGTCATTGTTGCCACCAAAAAAGATGTTATATACATACACACCAACAATTATAATATGCTCACCTTCACATTTGAAATACAAATTACTGTCAGCAATACCTTTCTTATACCCTTGCTATTGAAGATATTTGTCTAACTTGGAATACCAATCCCTAGGTGCTTGTTTTAAACCATACATAGCCTTTAAGAATATGTATACATAACCTTTGTGTTTAGTCTCAATAAACCCTTCAGGTTGCTCCATATAAACTTCCTCATCCAGATAGCCATTAAGAAATACATATTTTACATCCATTTGGTATACTTTGAACTTTTTATAAACTGAATGTGCAAAAAAAATTCTAATAGCTTCAAGTTGAGCAACAGGTGAAATTTTTTCATCCAAATATATGCCCTCAACTTGAGCATAACCCTTACAAACTAATCTAGCTTTGTTTCTTGTTTTCTTCTCATCTTCATCCAATTTATTTCTAAACACCCATTTTGATCTGATGACATTCTTATCAGTGGGCCTTGGAACAAGTTCCCAAGTCTTATTTTTCTCTATTTGACTAATTTATTCTTTCATTGTGTTGGTTAACAGATTTGTCACTTCAGTTTTATATTCTCTTGCCCATGTCAATGACAATTTGACCAACAGTTGAGTCACTTGCAATGGTGTTTTCAAGTTCTCTCTGCTTGTTTTACAAGCCGCAACTACCTTTGAATAATATGCAATGAATGAAAACACATGGTATGCTTTTCGCTAGAAAGTAGAAAAGGAAAACTAACACCTACCCATAACCATGAAAGTAGATGTGATGGATTAAAATTAGAGTGATGTGAATGCAAACAAATGACACATAGTCCACTTATCTCACACCCACAAATTATATTTAGGAAAAGAATGAACAACAAACTCTATCCCAATAGATGAGTTAATCTAAATTCAAAGCTTCAAGAATAAACACATGCACAACCTGATATATCAGATAAAACATTGAAGAATAATTACAAAGACTCAAAGTTCATTTACAATCAAAGAAAACATTAATAAATTCAAAGACTCGGAAATATCTTCTTTATTTCTCCAATGCCAAAATGTGAGTTCAAAGCCTCAACACCCATGTACAACAAAACTATGTTGACAGAAAACTAAGTTGCTCCCCTATTCCCACACAACTGAAAAAAGATCCTTAGTTTAGAAAGGTTTTTTACAATAAATAAGCCTCCCCAATGAGACTCTTCAATTCTCGTAACTTCTTGTTGAAACTAGACAAATCAAAAAAAAATTCCTTTCTCTTTCACATAACTGTTTCTTGATAACTTTTTGCATTCTTGCAAAAGAATTCGCTACAAAATGATAGGAATTTTTACCTACCAATTTATGTGCCCCATTTGAAAACTTATTTTTCTGTATTCGAATTACCATTCATAACTAAAACTTCTTAATAGGTATAGGAGAATATGTATTTTACTGTCATGTTGCATAGTCATGTGGAACATTTACAAAAGATGAAAGTATTATAAGCCGCTTTTCTTGATTCACATTAGAAGTGCCAGTTATCACTTCCCATAACTGTTTCCACTATAAAGAGCAACTTATTCTCTCAATGGATTATCATCGCCATCCTGGTTATTCGCTTCATATTACTCTATGCTAATTTTTCTAAAATGAAATCTTCCTTATTTGTGCCCTAAAATCGGAAGAGACCAAGTGTTATCTTCAATAGGACTATGATTTGGTAATCCCATCTGATTGAAGTGCATCCCATTCAATTTTCAAGAAAATCTTTATATTCCAAGGATGATATCACTCGCATTAAGGCCCAGTGAGTCCAGATGAAGAACAAAAGGCCCCGATTTATCTTCTTTTGCAAGAAAAAAAATTATTGCCAAACTCTAATGTAGCCTGATCACACAATGCTTTATCCAATCCAGAGTAAAATGACTCCTATAGCCACAAGTATCGAGCTCCCTGATATGACAAATCTTTGAGGCATTCTACCAAACAATTGTTATGCTTCCTCTATATCATTTCAAACCTTATGTTTTGGAGCTCCCATATGGTGCATGAAACCACGTGTATCTAGAGACCACTTCTCAAATTCATATGCCTTTCAAGCATTTTTCTAAATGGTTAACGTGCTTTGTAAGGGATCCCACACAACACTAGGATGTGGATTTTGGTTTTACACCTTGTCTATGCATCACCAAGCTAAGAGGATACAAGTTTTACACCCAACATTTGCATTTGCTTCAGCGCAGGCATTGGATGAACTAGCTTTGATATAAAAGAGTAACAGCCAAAAGGTATTTTATGTGTAGAAGGAAAGTGTATCACTATGCTTTGTTCGCAATCTTGAATATATGAAAAATATGATGCAAAATTTGTTGGCAAAACAAGGATAGATAACTGAGAGGGGGGGTGAATCAGTTGTCACAGAATAATAAACTTAACTTAATCTCATATCTGATGAATAATTAATTAACCATAAAACAATTAACACATCAAGAGACAGAGAACACCAAGATTTTTTACGTGGAAACCCTGTTAGGGGAAAAACCATGATGGATGATAGTCCACAAGATTATACCATGTTAAAAGTATAATGAAATCAATAAAGGGGAATGCACATGCATTCAGGCACACTGCCTAGAGCTCACTACTCAATTATAGAAGGGGCTCACTTCCCAACAATATAGAATAGGATTAAAATCCGAAGGGTATGAACTGAGAAAATAGCTTCTACATAAGCCTGATTACAATTCCAATTAAGCACAAAAAACTCCTTCACAAACTACTTCACACATCGCTCGATTTTCTTCACACTCTGCTCTGCAATTGAATGATATTCACACGTACACACATAAGAGCACACCCAACACACGAAGCACCTTTTCCACACACTACACCGATGAAACAATTGCTCTTAATATCAGCTACATGAGATTTCATCAACAACTTAGTCAGCCAGGGAAAATAAAACATATTTGCAATGTCGGCCCAAATTTTAAAAATAAATTTTTAATGCGAATCCACCAAGGTCGGCCACAACATAGTGGAGACCCAAATTAACAACTCCAACACAAAAAGACTTCAATTAATTTCACCTTGAAGATCCACAACACGCTACTACCAACATGTCAGCCAAGAACAAGAAAAACCGAACATACGCAAGAAAAATTTCTAACCACGAGCACACTAATCAATGTGGATGTACTACAAAGATAGAGCATGATCTAGAAACATCCAAGAGCACCAAGAAACAATAGAGAAATATCCACAACAACTAGAATTACCATAATTACACAATTTTCACTCAGGAACACTGACAGAGACCACAAAAACATTGTCAGACCACAACATGATCAAATCTATACGGGGACCTCTGAAATCGGTAGATGATATAGATACACTCAGTAGAAAACCCTTTAATCCATAGCAGTTGAACTTCAACATAAAGAACAAGATGCCTTCATGACTTGCATAGTTCCACTAGGAACCTGGAACACTTTCTTGTACAATTTTCTCAATATCCTCGAAATATACAGCCTCTAATACACCAAATGCTAATAGTGTTGATATCAATGACAACCACATATTAGCAACACATCCACAACATCCAACAAAATTAGCGCTACAAGAACATGTAGATGCTCTAGATCCAAGGTGTCTCTCTTTACATGATCAACCCTAATTCGACTTCATCAAAAATTCCCACATGGAATGCAACCGGACTAGAAAGCCTTCGTAGTGCAAGAGAAGTTTGGGAAAAATGAGGGTTCAAGAACCATCACATTCCTCGACAACAAAGAACTTCATAAAATTTCATCTTTGTTTACCCTGAAGAGATGGGGTGATCAGGCAATTTCATAACTTTAGAACCTTGATTCAATAGTTTGGGAGTTTTGAAAATTCCTAACTCCCCGACTTCACCAAGAGTATCATTATGAATTGAAAGGGAAACTATGGCTACTAGAGATCTCAAAATTATCCCTTTCAATTTTGGCATTGCTTGTCTTATTAGTGAAGCATGGAACATAAGTCAATACTTTGGTGCCCGATGATTGGTTTTTAAAGCTCTAAATAAAGCCTTCTCATCTCCAAGAATTTGAATTGTGCTTCTAGGTTGCTTCACAAGATTCAACAAGTTCCCTGCATGAGAAATAAGATGAGCACCGACAAGTTCCCCTAAGAATTGTTGACTTATATTCCCATCGAGATCGTTGCTGCCTCTTTTAACTTCGATTCAACTTCCTCTAGTAGTGTCTCATAAAAATCAAGATTCACTACATTTGTGTCACTACCCATAAGCTTTACTTCTTTTTCATATTGTATATTATCCTAGATAATTTTGCTAGTTCTGAAAATTTCCATCCATACCACTCCTGTGTCCTTATTGCATTTGTGTTCAATTCTTTGCCAAGATCATCCAGAAAGCCTATTGCCTGAATGATCATTGTGTACACCTTATCAAGGTTGAATTTTAGCTTAAATCTGAAAAAAAAACTGAGGCAAACCCAAGCTTGTGAGAGTCAAGTCTTGGACACCAAGACCAGTTATAAGTTCACTCAATTGAGAACAAGGATGACACATTAGCTCCATAATAGCATTATTGCGTACACATTCAATTTTCAGTTTCTCCTTTATAGTATTTCCAAGATTTGAATATGCTACTACTAATATTTCCCCCTCACATTCATGATGAAGAAATGTGCAAAGCCCCTTACCGGTTTACTATCAACTAGCAACGTAGCAGTTAAAGCTTCTCCTATATTCTCAAATTTTCTAAATGCCTTCAACTTGACAACCTTCCAAGCAGATTTCATAGTCTAAAATTCCTTCCAAAAGTCCTCTATTTGACTAATATTTTCTTCATCAAGTACTTTAAATGGAGCAAACCCGCAGAGGTTTTCAAACAAGACCAACATCTTCACACTCTCTCTGCACAACACTATCCCTCAAAAATCCAATGGAAAATTTATGCAGAAATTAGAGTTCCTGTTACTACAACTAATGAAATGGAACAAAAAGGAATTTGGGAACATTGTTTTG
The DNA here is from genome assembly GCA_007258455.2 of Sequoia sempervirens. Lineage (NCBI taxonomy): Eukaryota > Viridiplantae > Streptophyta > Pinopsida > Cupressales > Cupressaceae > Sequoia > Sequoia sempervirens. The sequence continues at coordinate 184,278,407 of VDFB02000002.1, forward strand.
AAAAGGAGGACTAAGATCTATGACTGGAATGGAACCAAAATGTGATATGAGACTAAGGAATTATAGAGGTTATTCTTTAACAAAAAAGGAGATGCACTAGGATCAATGAGCCAATATAGTATGGGTTAAAACTGAAAATCAAAACACATCTCTTTTTCATTGGTTCCATCCAACTATGGTGTAAACCATAGAGCTCAAATTCCCATGTACAGTACTACCAAGTGCCAACAGTAACTTTATTCGCATCCCTTTTTTGAGGAATTTTGACATGTCTCGAATATAACTAATATAAGGTGAGACTCTGAAAAATTGAAAATTTTCAAGTTCAAATTTTGGGATAACACATTGCTTCAATCTAGCTCTCATCCTTACTAGATTCTTCAAATGATTTAGGTTCTATTTCAGATAGGAAAGAATAGTTTACCTGATCTTGTTGAGAAATATTTCTTCTTGTCATGACCCCATCAGATTTGTTATCAAGAATTTGCTTCTTAGAATGATCTCTTTTGACAAATTTGGGTGGTGCTTTTGGAGCAGTACTTGATTTCTCTTTGTCATCAACATCACTTTCCTCTTGTGGCTCTTCTTCTATAGATTCTTCTTTCTCTTCATAAAAATGGACTTGTGAATGCATGCCATCTTTGTGTAACTGTTGAGAGTGATCTTCATCCACTCTAACATTCACACACATGCATAAATGTCACCACCAAAAATGAATCTCATCTCATGTATCTCAAAAAATAATGTCATGATACATCAATATACATTGTTTTTACATGGGATCTCTGTTATAAATATATAATAAATCATCCCATGGACAAAAATCATAGTGTGTCTATAAAATATCATCTATACAATAAGGGATAGACATAACTCCCTCCCTCAGAATGGGAAGGGGCTCATTTTTGCAACCCTAACAATCATGTCCCTCTATGCCCCTACTCTCCACTCTACCCTAGGAGGTGTTGGCCCCATCACTCCCTCACTCACAAACTTGCATTATTTAGATTTATCCAATCTCTCATGTGTGAAGCTAGGATCCCAACTATTTGGCGACACCAATCCCTCATATAGAGACTAGTAGTAAAGGGCCTCCTACATTGATCTCATGATCTTTAATATCATCTATTTTGTGGATCCCTGAGCTATGTCTAGAACCCTAATCAAGCTTTGATCTAATATTTGTAATTGGATAACGTCAACATCTCTCTCTAATTTCATGCTAGCTAGTTGTGCACGTATGCTAGCTAGTTGCACCTATAAGCCCTGAACCTAGGCTTGCAAAGATATCACCTATCCATCCCCATCATGCCATACAACATGTTATACAATTAGTGGTTACACTACCTACAACACCATTAGTATTGGCACCCCTATCTACTACACTATTGGTGGTGGCATCACCACCTACTGTACCCCCGATGCTTGACACTATTGGCAACACTCCTATTGTTGCTACTCCTCCTCCATCGTCTTTGTGCTCTACTCGATGACATACCTGCCTGCAAAACCTCTTATCTTGTCCTCCTCTCCCATATCCACCTACAATATTTGTCAATCGGTTTAGTCTCATCCCTTCCCACCAAGTATCATATGTTATTATTGTTAGATTAATAGGACAACTAAGAGGGGGTGAATCAGTTGTAAATTAAAACTTTCAATCCCTCATTAACTTTCAAACCCTTATCAAACTTTAAACCCACATTAAGAATTAGAAAAATGTAAACATGTGAAACAACAATGCAAACACAACCATACACAATAGAACATCAGATTTATGTGGAAAACCCTAAGTAGGAAAAAACCATGGTGAGGATTAGCTCATATATATGAATAATACATAGAATACAATTAGGCTCATTGCTCAAAAAAATAAGAAAGGCTCACTTCCAAGGGCCCACTAACAAAAATAAAGAAGAATAGAAGAATTTTTTATAGAGAGATTCACTATCTTAGAGCAACAGGAAAATCCACCACTGCAACTTTACACCATCTGCAACCTTTGGCTCGCTACCTCCAACAACTTCAAGCACACTAAAAATGTAGACACCATCTGCTCACTGCATCTAGAGTCATAGGCATTTATATCACACTTAGATTACCACACTTGATCACATTCACATCATTCACACTCTACACAACATCTCCAACAACTTACCTTGCATTTATACCATCTGCAGCCTAAACAATCTCAATTAGGTCAACCTTAATGAAATGTATGCACTTCAAATATGCAACACCAAAATAGGTTGGTACCAAACACTTCCATGGTGGAAACAAGTGAAGGAGAACCATTCCAAGGGTTAACTAGGACCGAAATATACATCACCACGCTACTCAACACATCCATAATCCATGAGATACCTCTATAAATAGTGCTAGCATGCTAGGTTGACCAAACAAGAACTAATACTACAAGCGACCACATACACGCTTCTCCAAGTCATGCGGACCACATAGAAACACTCCACAACATACACAAAACATCCCACAATATTCCAACATCATCAAAATGTTCTACAACACTATCACAACCACCTAAAACAAAGATTACTTTCATCCTATGTATCAGGATGCACTACCACTAAACTCTAAAACAAGAATTGAACTTGTGGAGAAACTTAACACTAGAAACTCCAAGGAAAGATAAATACTTACAATATAAGCATGTTCCCAAATCCACAAGACAAGAAACCTCATTGCAAAGAAATTCAAAACAATTATATTTCTCCCAGACAAATACTCTGTCAAACACAAATTCCATTGTCGAATGATCCAAAATCTGAAACTTTGAATATAGAACCTTTGAACACCTCAAATAAACATATACAAACCTCATAATCATATCTTCAACCATGAAGAAATGTAGAGCACAACACTGAACACACATATGTCACACTACACACTCTTTTATTCAAATTTTCTCAAAATCACTTGGAAACCAAGTGAACTTACTACAACTACAACACTTAACCATCACAACCATACACGACATCAATGACAACACTGCAATAATCTTCCTAACCATACTAGAGGTAGACATCAATGACCAACTGTTGACATCAATGACAACACCAACAACATAATTGTAACAATCTCCCCCTTTGTCATTGATGGAAACACCAACTTTGAAAAACCATCATCAACAAAAAAACTCGACACTATCTGCACTTAGCAGCACTCCCCCTTACTAGGGTACACTTCACTCTCTCCCTTTACCTTTGTTCTTAAGACACCATTCTCTCTACAATCTCTCCCCCTATTTGAGGAGTTCTTCAACCATTACTCTCACCTTTGACATCAATTCTTTCCTTGTGTTTTTAAGACTTAAATCTCTGCCCCTTTGACATCAATCACAAAGGGTAACATCTTTCCCTTTTGACAACATTTTCATAGGATTTTTATTTTCTTTTCTACTCACCCCCTTTGACATCTACATACATCACTTTGACACCACTTGCGACACTTCTCTTTAGGCAACACCAACAAGCAATTTCTCTCTCTCCACTGCTCTTCACTATTTTGCATTACACATTCTTCACTGCTTCTCTACTGCTTTCTCTTTTCTGCACACTCCTCTTAGGAACATAAGATATATTCCACCTAACTACACCAAACAAAAATACTACTATCTACTCCCCCTAAGAAATATCCTTCAACATTAGTCCAGGACCAGGAATGTATCTTGAATGCGCACTTGGATAGATGCACTGATGCAGATCAAGGTGGAGAAACTTACAATAGACTCAAAATTGATCAGATTTCAACAAATCCTCAACTCTTGAACTCACAATCACCCAATCTACCCTTAAGACACCATAGAGGCTACTAGACTTCAAAGAGTAACAAATTGAGACATCTTTTAGAGAAGGTCATCCTATGGCCAATAAAACATCAATTTATCATCCTCACAGACTTAGACACAATATTCCAATCAAATCTCACAAGATTCATTAAGCCCAACACCAAGTTTCAATAGACTACCCTGCTCAAAAGGCTACAATATTAGCCCTCTTTTCCAAACAAAGTACCTTTCAAACTTCTTATTTTGAACAAAAATCACTTGAAAGAATTGTATTATCTATCAAAACATCAGATTTCATGATTAGAACAAAATCCCAAGTTCTCCAAACCATCGTTCCAATAAACCCTCAATGTACATGCCAGAAGCTAGGGTTTCTCTGTATCTCCATAATTTTGGGCTTCCCAAACTCTATATTTGTTCCCAACACATCTAATTAGGTCTATTCAGACATACCAAACCTTTACAAGACTAGTCCCATTGATTTTTTATCAAAACCCTATCTTAGTTCCTTCATTTCACCTTGACAACACCATATATGATACTAGAATTGCACTCCTAGAACACACAACTCTCCCTCACACCCCCTAAGACACATTAACATCCTATCCTACCATTATTATTCCATTCCATCAAAACACAGTGGGTAACAGTAGATGGAATGGCGAATTACATGATTAGACACTCAAAACAGAGCCTTCACTGTTTTGTCCTAGGCAGAATAGAAACCTTCAAAGATCTTCCTCCAATTAATTGTTAGACCTTAAGTAAGGATTAAAAGGGAAGCTACTTTCATTCCCTATAGGACACAAGAAATTTAGGGCATTTATTATATGTATGGGCCTATACAGTAATAGAAGAATACAAAAAACTCTGATAAAATACAAGAAATCTAAGAATTGTCAGAAAACAAAAGTGTTGTATTATGCAAGGAATTCACAACAACAACCTACCATCACATATTCGAGCCCTTTTAGAGGCCTTCTAAAGACTTTACAATGCAAATTCCAACAACCTAACTCCCCTAACTGATTTTTGAAATTCTGACCTTGCATATTTCCTAATTTTGTTAACAACATTTTCTTGATTATATTTTGTATAACTTTGAAATATCACCCTAAATATCTCCAAATATATCTAATTACATAAAGAATGGTATTTTAGACCTTATTTATCATAGAAACACAAAAACACCTTAATACTAAACTACTGACCACCATAAAAGACCCAATTTGGACAATAGGGTGTAGGTGCTCCTGCACCATGCACACATTTATGCATCTAGTTGAAGGAGGACCAATAACCCTTAACTTCTATTGGAGATACTCAAAATTATCTTTAAGAAGAGCCTTTGTAAAAACATTTGTAGCTTGGTCCTTCGTAGGAAAATACTTCAACTTCACCTCATTCTCTGCTTGACCTTCTCTCTTAAAAAGTGATACTAGATAGAGACATTTTTTGTTCTTGAATGCATTACCGGGTTCTTTAAAATGTTGATAACGCTTGTGTTATCACAAAAGAGAGAAATAGGTTCACCATATGATAGTCTAATATCCTTTAAATTTTGCTTCATCCACAACACCTGTGTACAACATGATACTGCTACGATATATTCTACCTCTGCAATAGATAATGACACTAAATCCTGCTTCTTACTCAACCATGAAACCAATCTGCTTCCAAGAAAGAAAACACATCCACTTGTACTTATTCTATCATTTGTACATCCTACCTAGTCTGCATCTATATATTCACTCAAGGAGAAATCAGTATCCCTAGAATACCATAAACCAAAATCTGGAGTGCCCTTCAAGTATCTAAATATTCTTTTTATTGTTGTAACATGTGATTCTCTGGGATCTTCTTGAAATATTGCCACAAGACATACTGAATGCATGATATTCGGTCTAGTAGCAATTAGATATAGCATTCCTCCAATTATTGATCTATACTTGCTCTAATATATCTTAGAATATTCATAATTTTTGCTCAACTTACAACCAGTAACCATAGGGGTGCAAACTAGTTTAGAATCCTCCATTCTAAACTTCTTCAACATTTCCTTGACATACTTTGACTATGAAATGAAAATACCTTTTTCTGATTAACTGATTTGTAATCCAAGGAAGAAATTCATCTCCCCACACATTGACATCTCAAACTCTTTTTGCACATACCTTCATTTCCTCCAAAAATATGTCATCCACATACACTACCACAATCAAGATTTGTTCTTCCTCAACCTTGAAGTAAAGATTGTTATTTGCAGTACCTTTTATGAATCCTTGCTACAATATGTAATTATCTAACCTTGTGTACCAAGCTCTACGAGCTTGCTTGAGTCCATATAATGCCTTCTTCAACCTATATACCATATCATAATCTTTTGATAACTAAAATCCTTATAGTTGTTCAATGTACACCTCTTCTTCTAACTCACCATTTAAGAATGTAAACTTCACCTCCATCTGATAAACCTTGAATTTTTTATGTGCTGCAAAAGCTAAAAAAAATCTAATGGATTTCGTCCTTGCCACCAGAGTAAAAGTCTCTTCAAAATCTATTCCTTCCACTTGTGAGTAGCCCTTACACATAAGTATAGCCTTATTTCTGACAACTTTTCCATACCCATTCAACTTGTTATTGAAAACCCACTTAGTTCCTATCACATTCTTGTTTGCAAGTGTTAGGAGCAATTCCCAAGCCTAATTCTTCTCAATATGTTTCAACTCTTCTTTCATAGCTTTGATCCAATTCTCATCTTTGCATGCCTTAGTCACTATTTTCGGTTCCACCTCTGAAAATAAATAAAAGCTTATATGTTCCTCTATCATAGCAAATTTTTTTCTTGTCAACACACCTTTGCTCTCATCTCCAATGATTTGATCTTCAGATTGACTCTTCTGCACATACTTAGGAGTCTTAGGGATCTTTTTTGAAGCTTCTTCCTCTTCAATTATCATCTCTTTTTCTTTCTCTTCTTTTTCTTCTTCATGACAAGGGGATTCATCACATTTGTACCCTTCTATCAATAGAGAACTTTGTGGTGGTTCTTCATCCACTTTAACACTTGCACTTTTGACAATCTTCTTCAACCTTTTATTGTAGTGTTGATAAGCTTCACTCTTTGTAAAGTATCCAAGGAAGATTCCTTTATCAAATATTGCATCAAAATTTCCTAAGTTTTCTTCATCTCTTTTGATATAACATTTACTTTCAAACACTTTGGAGTATTTCATAGTAGGAGGAGCTTTTCCATACCATAACTCATAGGGAGTCTTTAAACTGTTCATTCTTGCTTTTCCTTTGTTAAGAATGTAGATTGTGGTATGAATTTCTTCTCTCCAATAGACATCCGGTAGATTTGCTTCCTTCATCATAGTCCTTGCTGCTTCTTGAACTATTTTATTCTTTCTCTCCACAACTCCATTATGTTGGGGAGTTCTAGGGGTTGACAAAGGTCTCTTAATCCCATGATATTCACAAAAAATATTAAACTCATTGGAGGTGAACTCACCACCTCGGTAAGACCTTAAGAACTTGATTTTCACATCCATTTCATTCTCAACCATAGACTTAAATGCTTTAAACTTATCTAGAGCTTTTGATTTTTCCTTAAGAAATATTACCCAAGATATTCTAGAATAATCATCAATCAACATAAAATATCTATCACCTTGAGAGCTTCTTATTTTGGTAGGTCCACATGGGTTTGTATGCACCAACTCTAAGGGACCTATAGTAGAATATTCCATAGTTTTGAACCTCTTGTTTTTTTGCTTTCCAAACTGACATTCCTTGTAGATTGCATTGATAGGCTTTGTTATCTTCGGTAGATCTCTCATAGCATCAGTAGAACTAATATTTTCTAGTTTGTAAAAATTTATGTGACCCATTCTTCAATGACATAACCAACTTTAATTGATTTGAGACATAAAGCATTTAGCACCACTACCTTTGAGCTAATAAATATTACCTTTTGCCCTTGTTCCTACAACAACCAAAGTTTCAGATCTTCCTTTTCTGATTTCACAACCATCATCTTGAAACACCAAATTGTATCCTCTGCTACACATTTGTCCTACACTAAAAATATTATACCAAAGACACTTGACATAAACAACATCATCTATTTTATGCTTGCCATCAAAACTAATTAAACCTTTTCCACAATCTTAGCAAATGTATCATCACCAAACTTAACAAGACCACCATCATATTTTTGAAGTTTAACAAACTTACTCTTATCACCTATCATATAATTTGAGCATCCACTGTCAATTATCTAGTATTTCCTTTCTTCTCTTGCATGAAAAGTAGTCACCATAGTTCCTTCAATATTGTGACTTGTTACTAGAGTACTTTCCTTCACAAATATTTCAAAATTAGTTCCAAAATTTAGAGCCATGAACAAGAATTCATCACTATCATCATGAGATACACCATTGTATTTTTCAACATAGTAACTCTTCTTTACAAATTTTCTTTATGATCCTTATGTTTATCAAAATAATTGTGCAAACATAGACGATATTTTTGTCACTAAACATTTGTGTCGCATAATAACAAGTATGCAACTTTAGGAAAAATGTGCAAAAGTGCATCATGTGTGCCATTCTACAATAAATACACCAAAAATTAGCACAAATGTGTCGAACCACATATGCTTGTGCCAAAATCCTAAAATTGTACAAATTTAGAAACCTATATCTAACCCTAATAGATGTTATTAAATGAGAAATTGACCAAGGAAGGTCAAAGTACATACCACGGTTGGCAGGTTGTCTCTCCGTTCGTAGGTCCTAACTCTCTCCGCATGATGCTCCCCCTTTGGAATGCTCGCCATTCCTTCCAAACCTTCACTCTCAAGGACTCTAGAGCTCACTAATTCTCACAAAGCTAGGAGTGCAAATGAGGGAGATTTTCCACCCCATTTACTATTTATAGCCATCCAACCCTAATGATTTTCCCATCCCTCCACCCCCTCACCCTCCCTTGATTATATATCCTTCACTTCATCCCCATGAAATAACTTCACCTCATTCTAATCTTTTCTCGTCAATTTTACCAATTTATTCATACTTTTTGCCACATTCACTCCTTTTCATGAGTTTTCCCAACAACAAAAAATATCAAACTCCTGAGGGGACATCTTACCTCCATTTTCATTCATTGGGGAAAATTGGGGCATGCCACCAAAATTTTCACACTTTCTTTGCAACAATGTTGTAAAAAGTATTATCTTAAAGAGGGACAAAATGTAGACACTTAAACTTGACTAACATGTTTCTTTTGAAAACGTCATCAAATCCCGTCATCGGGTCTCATCAATTTTTCTTCTACATTCAATTGAATTAATGCTATTTCCCCTTCATCGTGGATAACTAAAAATAATAATTATTTAACTATTCAAAATTTGAATTTTCCCTCCATTTCTACTATAATTAAATAATTTCAAATTATTTAATTAAGTTATCTATTTCATCACTTTTCCTCCATGTTAATTAAATAATTTTTATTATTTAATTAATTCATTTTCTATTTCCCACTTATCAAATTAAATAATCATTTTTAATTATTTAATTTATCTAAGTATTCTTCTCAACATGCAGGGTATAATTTTGAAGGAAAAAAGCCCTTACTTGACCCATGATGATAACTAATCATGCGCTTTGTTGGATTTTCTGGGGGGTCCACATGCTTGTCTTTTGGGCTATGTGGACAAGTTTTAAAGATGAGGTGGATAACAAGTGGCATAATTTAAATTATGAGATGGAGGTCATTTTAAAAAGGGATATCATGAGATGTTGTGGCGGGTACTTGTTGATTAAGACTAAGTTGGACCGTACCTTACGTAATCTCCTTTTGGGGATTATGTTAAGCCATCGTATTTTCAATTTTTTTGTTTTTGATTTCGATGTGACTAATAATTATGAGATCAAGCTCCTAATTGATTCTATCTTGTCTGCTAGTTTGTCTCCACTTCTGAAAGCTAACCTTTTCAATGTCTCTAAATTTGGCCCCACGACCATCTTGCCTAGGTTTCTGTGTATTTATTACGTGGAAGGAAAACCTCCATTCCCATCATGTCCTACTTACTTAGCCGAATGTGTTTGAAGATCATCATTTATGATTCTGCTAAGATTGCTTTTTGGAAATTACCTCCTCAAGCGTGCAACCTGTCCATTGCTTTGATTACCAAAGGCTATCATTTTTGGCTTAAAATCCTAAATGTGCAGGTGATTCTTCACCTTTCCATTATCTCTAACCTTTTATTTTCTTAGGGTTTCTGGTTATTTTGTGTGCAGAGTGACATTATGGGTGGTGATAGGGTGCGAATTGAGCCAGACAACTGCGACAAATTTCCCAAAGATCCATTGGTGTGGCACATATGTGTTGAGGGTGGTCTTGCTCCACTGATGGTGAGTCTGGTGGGCCATGACCCTAATCTATCTGCGTAGTTTTTCAACTCTTGGAAAGATTGTCGTGTAACTTTGGGTGGTATTTCTTTTAATGTGAATGAGGAAGTAATAGTGCAAGTGACGGGGCTCCTGTGTACTGGTATGAAGCACCTAAAGCACACTAAAACTCAAGATAATGAAAGTATGAACACATTTTTTGTGGGGAATGAGGAGTCAGTGTGCAACCAGTCGAGTTTTGAGTGGGTGGCTCTCCCTCAGTCATGGAACCAAGTGTGCCTTGCTCTGATGAAGTACGTTACTCTGGAAGGTAGATTCAAAACCTAATATTTCTACCATTTCCCTCTTTTGAACCACCTCCGACATTAAATTCTGTTAAGCTTTCCTTTTTTCCTTCTGATGGACTTAGAAATTTCTGTTGAAAAATGTATTGAGGTTGCTGGTCTGAATCCTAATGACCCTCCTCCTCTGCTGCTCCACCAGGGCCTCATTTTGAGGCTCTACCATTTCCATCTTGGTTTATGCCCCCCCCAAACCCATATGTGTTATTGTATTGAAGAGATTGAGCCTCCCACTGTGACCAATTTATCTTTGGCCAAGTCCAAAGGCCCCATTAGGAAAAACCACCTGGTCCTTGCTGACATGCATAAACCCAAACCTGCTACTAAAAAACTTAAGGGGAATGTGGGTGTAGCCCAAACTAGTGCGGTGACCAATCTTTGTGAGCTCAAATCAATCCCTGCCAAGACTGCTAGCAAGACAACCCTGAAAAAGAAAGGAAAAGAGGAAGGGAAGAGTTTGAAGGAGCCTCCAAGAAAAGGTAAAAATGTGGTGGGCAAGGACTCTAAGGGAGATACGGTGGTAGCGGAGACAGTGGTGACTAGTGGCAATACCATTATTCGGTGCTTTGGTAGGCTAGCTAAGAATAGCAAAAAAGTGCAAGTGAAAGACTTGGATATAGAAGAGGATTGGTCTGACAACAAAGATAACAGGGATGAAGAGGAGTCTGAGAGTGAGGAGGAGTATGCTAGAGGGCCCAGCACCATTCTAGAAATTGGCAAAGTGCTAAAGGAGGACTTGGCCTCTCTGTCTTCGGACCCATTGGACGTTGAGCATACTGATATTGGTAATACTATTGTTGGGAGGGAGGAGTTATGTGTGCTATAGGAAAGATTGGATAAGTTGGACAAAATATTTGTGGTTTGACCCGCTTCACGGTTAAGTTGGTCCACTATGTTACTAGCACTCTATCGGCGGTCATGAAGGATGAAATGGACAGCAAGAATGTTGAATATTGTCAGGAATGGGTCGAAGATGATTTTGTTAATCTCTTGTCAAAGAACTGGGGTGATGCCATTTAGTCTGCTATTCATCTGTTGTCTGTCCATCTGTTGTTGGTCCATTGTGTTAGTTTTTTAGCTTTTTTATGTTTTTTTGGTCTTGACTCCATTGGCCCTTGTGGATCTTTGTGAAGGGTACAAAACCCTGTAAATGCTACTTACCTAATCAAAAACATTATCATCCTTTAAAATAAATAAAATTAATTATTTTATTTATTTCCCCTTTTACACATGGAATTAATAATTTATTTATTATATTGTTTATTAATTACTCATTCATTTCCACCTCACCAGTCAACTCCCAATCACTTCAAGAATCCTTTAATCAATCAAATTTGTTCACTAATAGTCAGACACACTTATCTCTTCAATTAATTTTCTTAACTGACCCTTATGAGCAATTAGCTCCAATTAGGAAGTCAGTTAACTCCTCATCAATTTCCCCCAACTATTCTGGACCATTGATTTGCTCAATCCTTCATCAAATCTTGACCATTGATTAGTATCACCTGAAATCTATAAATTTAACTATTATTCATCTTATTATTCCTCTCTCATCCATTGTAAGAAATCTATATGTATTTTGCATCAAAGTTGTACTAAAAATCTAGGAGCAACCACTAGTACACCTTCTCTCCAAGGTGCAACATAGGAGAATAATGGAGCTAAGCTAAAGTTGTTGTGTAAGGCTTTGTGGGTGTAGGTTTTTTGTGTTCTTTATTATGTAATTTTTCTTATGCTCTATTGGTGTGATTTTGTGAGTTTGATTGTGAATTTCTTTTATTTGTTGTTTATCATTCACTTTCACAGTCAATTTCTAGGTCATACACATATTATCATGATCTTCTAACTATTTATCAAATTTTAAACAATACAAGATATAACATAAATTGCAATGTTGGATTATACAAGCATATTGGTACCTAAACCATTTCTATAAATAACAATAAATATGATTCAATGTAAATATGTTTAGCTTTTCACTAATTAGATTGGTTCCTACTCCATTAAGTGATAGAGTCATGAATTGCAAGGAGGATGAGAACATGCCTATAAATCAACAATGCAAAAATAATTGTGTATTCACAACCTTAAAGAATAAGGAAGTTTTCAAATGAACATGTTTAGCTACCCATCATAGATCAATAGTACCCCACATGCAATAAGAAAATACCATCACAAATAAGTTTATGATGTCATGGAGTGTCTATTATACATTAATCTAATATTATTATAATCATACCAATAAACGTGGCAAGTGAGAGAAAATAATTAGGTTCAAATCCCCTCCTAAGATACTACAACTTATCATGGAAACATTAACTTGTAGGAAAAACCTCCTTAGACTACCCCTTCCCTTGATTTACAAGTAAGCTTCATCATTTATAGAGCTATTGATTCATCAATTGATACCCTATAATTTTATTGAGACACAACTAAGAAATTAGTTCAAGGATCAACACTTACCACCTCTTACAAACACACACACACACAAATATATGTAAAATCATAAAGAATGAGGAAGTTTGAAAATGAACATGCTTAGCTATCCATCATAGATCAATAGTAGCACAAGTGTAGTAAAAAAAGACCATCACAAATAATTTTATGATTTCATATAATGTCTATTATACATTAATCTAATCTTATTATAATCATACCAATAAATGTGACAAGTGAGAGACAATAATCGGGTTTAAATCCCCTCCTAAGACACTATAACTTATCATGGAGATGTTAACTTGTAGCAAAAACTTCCTTAAACCACCCCTTCCCTTGATTTACGTGTAAGCTTCATCATTTATAGAGCTATACATTCATTAATTAATACCCTAGAATTTTCTTGAGACACTTACAACTAAAAAATTAGTTCAAGGATCAACCCTTACCACCTCTTACAAATATATGTGTGTGTGTATGTATGTATGTATGCATATATGTATGTATGTATGTATGTATGTATGTATGTATGTATATGTATATATATATATATATGTTGTTTGGGAGGTAAAGCGGGAGTGTTCAACAAGTTTTCAGGTCACCCTTGTTTGTTACATTATCTACATATGCCAAGGTACTTGAAACCACACCCCTTATGTTAGCAACCATATGCCTTTCTACACAAACCATGTCTTAGATGGGTCCACAAGTACTAAGAGGTGTTGGAAAGTCTTCCCCTATCTAATTGACCCCATTTGGGATAATCAATGGCATCTTGGGTCATGTAGGAAGGTAGGTTAAATCTTAGATTCAAATGATGGGGCCCTGTAGAAATAGCTATTGATACTTTAGGTAGGGGCATGCTAGAAAAGGACAACCTAAAAGTTTGAAGTTGGGACTCATGGGAACTCAAGGAATAAGGAATTGAGGAAAAAGAATAGTAGAAACAAAATTTTCAAAAGCCTAAAATTTGGACTAGGGGAGTTCAAGGAATGGAGACTCAAAGTAAAGACAATGCTTATAAGGGAAATATTAGAATTTTAAAATTACGACTCAGGGGAACTTAGGGAATGGGGACTTGAGGGAAAGGAGTGCTAGCAAATGAAATCCCAAAATTTGAAATTAGGACTTGAGGGAACTCAATGAATGGGGACTTGAGAGAAAGGCATGTCAATATGAGAAAGCTAAAAAGCCTAAGATTAGAACTTAGGGAAGCTTGGAGAAAAATGACTTGAGGAAAGGTGTTTTAAGAAAGGAAATATTGAAAGGTCCAAGATACAATAAATTGGGACTTTGAGGAAAGGCATGCTAGGAAGGGAAATCCTAAAAGATTATAATATAGTGGATTGGGAACATTGATGCAAATGCATTCTAGGAACGAAAATCCCAAAAAATTTGGATAGGGGATCAGGGACTTTAAGGAAAGGTGTGTCAAAAAGGGAAATCCTAAAATTTTAGGATGTGAAGAATCAAGGACTTTTAGGAAAGGCATGGTAGGAAGGAAAATCACAATTTTTTGGGGTGTGAGGAATCAAGGACTTCGAGGAAAGGCATGGTAGGAAGGGAAATTCTTAAATTATTGGATATAGGGAATTAGGGACTATTAGGAAAGGTATTTTGGAAAGAGAAATATAAACATTCTAGGATGTGGGAAATTAGGGAATTAAGTACGTTGGGAAAAGGCGTGTTAGGAAGGAAAATATTGAAAGTTTATCCCAAGCTTGGAAATTGAATCAAAGATCCTCATACTTATAAATTCTTTACATTTTTAAAATTTAGGCACATGACAAGGATATGAGGGGAGGAAAAGCACAAAACTAAGCATAAATTTACTATGAGGGCCTTTACGGGAATTATTTGATCAAATATCAATAATGGGCAAAGTGGGGCCAAGGTAACAAAGTGGACACAAGATAAAAAAAAATTATTTTAAGGGATGTTCCAATAGTATCTAGGAAAATATTTAAATTTTCTTGCATGTATTCTCTCATTTTATTTTTAATATCTACTTTATAAATTTCATAATTTGATATTTCCATTTCTCTTTCTTCTTTGTTGCACAAGGGAATAATAACTCCTATAAATTTCATGCCTTATGCATATGTAGATATGGAAGATCTAATCTTGGCTCTCTTAGGAGGAGGTGGATGTGTGAAGAGGGTTTCCAATTTATAAAATTCTTTAGTTACTAGTTTTATTACCCTTTTCCTTCTCACTAACATTTGACTTATCCATATTGGAGCATTTCAGGTGGAAGAATCTATTGAGTTGTAATCTCCTATTCAACTTGATCTTTTTGAGGATCCTTATATAGAGGTGGGAGAGGAGATGAAAGATGGTATGGAATCTTCTCTAAAGGTGGAGGTTGTTTTTTGTGAATACATAGGAGGGGACGAAGGATGTTGAAGAGGTAATATATGAGGAGATGGCTTAGGAGGCTAAAGAGGAGAAGAGTGATACCTATGAACTAGAGAGGGGATTTAGGAGAAGAATAATTGTGTTGTTCTCTAGGATATGGGGTTTCTAAGGAGAGGAGGAGACCCTTGTAGAGATGAGGCAAACATAATTAGGATTTTCATGTTCTCACCTACTTAAGAACCACATGAAAATTTGATTTTTATATTAGTTTTCTTCTTCTTCCTTACTGGTTTTTCTACATCTTCTAATTGATCCTACTCTATATCCTCTGCATTTACTATTTTTATAAAAATTTGTTATGTATTTGGAAGAGTAGAAAAAAATGGGACTTACTTCCATTTGTGTATTTTATTTGTTATTTTCTTCTTCTTTAGTGAATCTTCATTATCTTTTTGGGACTCCTTCAATTTCTTCCTCAACTATAGTAAGATTCTATTAATCATGATTTGATTTCAATACTCATTTGAATTGTATTAAGAGATAGACTACTTGATTAGAGGAATTGGTTTATCAAATATCTAATACTCGTCGTATGCAAGATCCAAAATCTTTTCATCATTAATTATTTCTTTATACACATATTTTATTTCAAAGGCTCAAATTTGGCATGTCATGAATCTACAATAATATCTCTTATGCATTGTGTGTTCATCATCACAATAGAATAGATATCCTCAAGGATTGGTTGGTGTGTAAATACCAACCCTTTTTGTTTTTCCACACCAGATGAACTCAAATACAATCCTCCTTTCAAAAGAGGAAGTGTTACCACAACCATTCCCACCTTTGTGCTTTTTGCACTTGCATATGTTGGAAAATTGCATTTTTTTATTTCTATGATGAACTAGATGCCCATTTTATGTTTGTTGGATAAAACCTTGTGTTCATTTGCTAGTTGAATAAATAAATATAACATTAATTTTATGTTGATAAATATTGGGAGTCAATACAAAGCATTGGTGAATCCTCCAACTCTAATGTATGAGAAAGGGAAATTTAATAAACCCCAAATTCCCAAATTAAAATAGTCATGGATAGTTCAATTAGAATTCACTTGTTAACATCACTCTCAATATACCCTATGATGGGGAAGATGAAGTCATCATTCACTCTTCTAAAGCATCTTTGATTTGACTTGAGTTCAAACTATGGATAATGCTCGTAAGCTAGTTTCTATTCAACATTGGCACCCATGACTCTATATTTTTAGAGCACAAAAAGTAGCCTTACTTACCATTGAATAGACAAGGTAGGATTCCTTAAATAATTTCTTATATGGTATCACTTATAAAAAAAAATCATGCAATTTTTTTTATTAGAGTATCCTAGTTAGTGTACTCTTTTCCATCTAAAATTTAAGGGATGTGTAGACATTTAAAAATTTCCATAGTGTACCTAGTCAATTCCTTCACCTAGTCCTGGTTGAAAAAACATATCACCTAGTCTAGTCACCTTTACCTAAAATCCATCACTTAATTAAATATATTATTTAATTAATCCCCTTTTCCATCTCACCTCACAATAAATAAATAATTACTTATTCCATCCATTTTTCATCTCACGCATGGATATAATAATTAAAGAATAAATATTATTTAATTATGCCTATATTTCCTCAATTCATTCCAAGAATAAAGGGCACCTAAGAACACTTGTCCTTATGGCCCCATTATTCTCTCAACCCATCCCAAGAATATAGCCCTCATAGATGCATGTGTTGTTTATTTCTCTCATGGTCACAACCACTTACTAAACTTAGTAAGTTCATCCTATCCATGCACAATCTAACCTCCATATCCTTCCTCCATCCTCTCAAGCATCCTCCACCATTGATATCACCATTAGATCTTGATCATCCATTCCTCCTTCCAAAATTCTATAAATTCATACCCTCTTTCCTTCATTTGATGATCATCATCACTTTATGCTAGGTACATGCTATCAAAATATGCATCTCAAAGAAAAGGAGCATTCCATGTATCAACCAATAAAGGATAAAATAAAATCACAATAGACTCATGGGTAAAATTTTTAGTTGATTTTAATGTTATTGTATTGTTTTGATCTCTTATGTGAGCTCTATCTAGATATTTTTTCTTGATTTAGAAAGGAATTTGCATGCTATTTTGTTTCTATTTTACATTTCAAAGCTTTGGCACTATAGAATGAACTATAACATTCATGTACATAAAATTATTTGGTAGTTTGATGTCTTGGAATTTTATTTACCAAGGTGATTAAATCACTTGTTTTTTTTAAAACTCACTCAAGTGAAGTGTTTTAAGAATCTCAAATATTGTAGATCTTTCTTTCTTTAACCATCCTTTATTAATTATTTGGAGGTATTTATCATAGCATGTTTTGGCTAATAAAAATTAGATGAAACTTTTAAATTATTTTAATTCGCTACTTAGATGTATGTAAATAGATGTTTTCTTTTGTTGTAAGAATAATTAATTATATTTTTGTGAGTTTTCAATTGCTTGATATACTTTTTGTATTTCCTAAAATTAATTGTATCAACTTGACTATGTGAATTATTCTTAACATACATTGGGGTTATGATACATTTATTACTATATTTTTTAGTTCATCAAGTACCATGTTTTTGAGAATTTGTTGGTTATTTTTCAAGAACCAAGCTAATCTTCAAAGAAGCCTATGGAATTTCCATTTCCAATTCTTAGCAACCTGAAGGGATTGGCCAAAGAACGAATGAAAGCAACAGTGCTTTCCTCTTGCACTTTGGGCTCTGCAAAACCCGGGAAGGTAATCCCACAATGTACTTATGAATTTTTGCACCTAATAATCAAGTACATTTCAAATAACATATGCATTCTGACAACTTAAGCTCAATAGATGAAATCCTTCAAGAATTTGGCAGATTCCTTACACATTTAACATCTAGAGTAGAGAATGATTAACTTGACATGAAACATTAAAAATTACAACTCAATAGAACGTTCAATTATGAATTTATATCACTGATGAATGATCATGAAAATTGCATCACAAACACAAAACCTAGACCAATGCCTTAACCTAGGGAAGGGAGTCAATCTCGACACAAAGATAATCAAATAACAGCTTAATACTTGGCATCATAAAGCTTTTACAATACTGCATTAAAACATTGTACCATAGTATTCTAATCTAGAACTTCTTATACAGATCCTGATACTCAAATTACATGAACTTGTGGCTTCATCCAAGCAATTTAATTAATTCTTTGAATTAAAAAAAATATAGAACCATAAATTCATTGGAACATAATGAAGATTAAAAAAATAACCCTTGATCAATTTATTAATAGCTCATGTAACAAATAGACCAGGAGAGAAATGGCTTTGAGTTTGCACCATCTTCCATATTCAAAATGCTAGTACTATTATCAAAAATTACAATTGCATATCAAAAGACTCAAAACCTAGAACAAAACTCTTGACTATTCTCTATATTGTTTACTACAAAATTGCTCTCTAATCAATCAACAGCCCTGTACATTTTTCCTTGAATTCCTTCTTATAGAAACGATGGAGAAAAAAAAGCTTCGGGCTAGAATGCACACATGTTAGCCTTTCATTTGACCGCTGCAAAACAAATCCTCCAATGTAGTTACTTTTACAACTCAAAGGAGGGAAAATATCACGTGGGACAAAAACCATTTGCATTTGTCGATGAATATTTTTCCTGCCTTCCAAAAGGAACCATTTAGTTGTTGCAACATCCTATCCACGTGCTCCAAAATTATTTCCATGTACTCCAAGCCTTAAGGAAGAAAAGCATAAAATAAAGAAAGAGGAAGAAGCCAAAGTATCTCCACATCTGCAATCCTTGTCATCAATTTCAAACTGGAGAGAATACATTATTTTAACATTGTTGTAACTAAGGCCTAATCTGTACTAATTCTAGGCCATGTATTGTATTCTCCTTACTGTAATCTCCATTGTTGTAGAACTACAACCCAAATTTTAGTTACCACCTCAACACTCCAACACCTTACTCATCCAAGACATCAAGGTATTTTCTTTTCCAAAGCTCAAAATTTTCCTTAGAAGGCCAATTAAATTCAATAACCTTGTCAGCGTTTTCCCTGTGTGGAGTGTACTTGATCACTACCTAGTTGGATTCCTTATCAAACTCCTCAAGGAAGATCCATGTATGAGTGAGCATGTCCATACTATTCTTTAACATCTCCATGTCATCTCCATCACAAATTAAGGTTGCTTGAGTTGCAATCACCTTGTGTGCTTGGTCTTTCCATACCTGCAAGGATTTAATCTCACCATTTCCATTTAGAATGTATGGGAGTAGACCAAAAAACCACTCAGAAAACTTCTTCACCAAATCTCTTTAATCTTAACCTCCAGTGGTTCTATCTTCCCTTGGAATTCTTGGATTCCACCCAAAAGCTTGAGAGTGGGTTGAATGTTGTCTGGCTTATTTGTATCATGCTTAGATCCAATAGCCATAAGCCTCATATTCTAGTACCTAGGAATCCATTTCTCCATTAGTGGGATAGCCACTTCTTTATCCCTATCAAAGTTTCTTATCACATTGAACATGGAGGAGTACTTTGCATGGATGTTGATGAGTCTTTTTTCCATCCCTTTGTTTAGATGCTCAAGTACTGCCATCACAATCTTGAGGTTGCTTAAACAGATCAGCTCATCATGTCGCTTACACCTCTCTTCATAGATTTTTATCTTTTCAATTAAGTCTTCCATGCTGACCTCCTCAGTTAGATGTGCACCTAAAGTACTTGGTTCCTCCACTGAAATTGGCACATTTCCCAAATTGTATGGCACAACTACCAATGAAACTTTTGGAGGAGGAACAAGGGCAAATGGTATTTTCTCTCGAGGTGAAGGAGGAAAAACAAATTCAGTTTGCATTGGCACATTGGTATACATATTTTGCATTTGTTCTCTCAACAATGCAATTCATGTTTGCAACTCTACAACCTTTTTTTGACCCTTGTTGTATTCAACTAACATGTCATTATACATTTTTCTGAACTTTTCCTTTTCTACAGTCAAAGACTACACTGTTGCCTTTGTAAACTAGGCTACATTCACAAACATAGTGGCTACTTCAATTGCAAGGATGTCTAACAGTCTCTTGATAATTAACACTCCCCTGTAATCTGCAACTTGCTCTACAATTGGAGGCTTCTTTGTATTTGGGGCTAGGGCCAAAATTGCAAGTGTGTTTCACTGCTCACTGAAGGAAGACCCCTGTAAAGCAATTGTCACTTCTTCTTATGTTGTGTAAAGGGGCTTGTCATGTCTCCTTACTGTATCAAAACTGATAGAAGAAGCAAGATCCCACTTTGGTAGCAAAAGAAGGCCACTACTCCTCACCAATTCTCTTCCCTCCTAGGCCATGATACCTTTAAAAGTTTCCCTTATTTCTTGTCTAACTTGGGCTTCAATGACTTTATTTGGAAATTGAGGGTTTAGAATCCTCTTCTTGGCAATATTGTTAACATATTCTTCCCTTTTTTCCCTCCATGCAAATTCCATGAAAGCAGGTGACTTGACAAATGAGTCGTTGTCCATAAATTGTTTACATGCCTCTTCTCTAACATCATCTATATTGCACATAATAGTTAAGTCCACCTTGCTTAGTCTAAGGCCCATTTTTTGTGGTACTATCTCCTTAGGGGTAGAATGCATACCATGTTGCATTTCCTCTTTAGTAACAAATATATCATCCTTAGAATATTCTGGATAATCCACCAAACCACTTGATTCTATCCTTTTCTTCTTTTGAGGTTGATGTAAGTAGGGGGTTGTTTTCGACTCACAATCTCAACTAGAATAGGATCAAACCACCTCTTAAGCCTTTTGACCTTATTTCCTCAGATTTTTCCTCTTAGGCTTACAAGCCTAGTAGCCTTCCAATCAACGTTTTTAGGCTCTAACTCCTCAAAATCAACATAAACCCACCAATAAATTTTTATTTCAAAGGCCTTTCATCCCCATTCAAGATCTTAAATGATCCTTTAGATCAAATCCCTCAAACTGAGGCTTTCCTACTGCTACCAAGGGCAAATTAGCGCTATTTTCCAAAACAAGTGTTCTAAAAACTTACCAAATGCCTAAAAATTCATTGGGTCAGAAATCCACACATATCAAAACCCAAAATTCCATGATTGGTTTACTATTGTACGACCTGCAAACACCCAGAACCACAAACCCTCATTTCTAGGCTATTTCCTAGGGTTTTATTGAAAAACTTAATTCCAGACCTCTCCAAACTCTGCCACTTGTTCCAACACCTTTTGTTCCACTCACATATGCTCAAAATTTCATAATATGTCCTCCACTAATAGCCCCTTATCAGATTCATGACCGTAGCCACCAATTTCACACAAATTTACAATGAAAACAACCAAGGGCATCATCCCCAAAACCATATACAGACTCCCTTGCTTCCACAGACCACAAAAACACATGGCTCAAGCCTTATTCAGCCATTCCACTAAGATACAATGGGGAACAATAGGTGGAATGGCCTAGAATGCCATTTTTAAACCCTCAAACCCTTGAAATAGGGTACTGACCTACAACGAGAAAACAAGCAAAAACTTCCACCAAATCTTGAGTTAAAGGCTCAAGACTAATAGAGATTCAAGCTAACACATGCCCCTCAAAGTTTCAACAAGAAATTTTCTCAAACCACCCCTGTATGGACCATACCAACACGAAAAATGAAGAAGAAATAGTAAAATCTAAAAAAATAGAGATATAACAGGGAGTCTTTTTATTCAAATCTTCAAGAATCAATATCCATTGATGCTTTACATCATTTATACAATATTCCACTCCTAAAACCAACTTTATAACTTCCACTAACTACTTTTTGAAGCTTTATGACCGTTGGACTACCTTTTTGCAATTTTTCCAATTTTGCAACTTTTACATAATTAGCAACTTTTCACATTTTTGCATTTTGTTCAATCTACACCCCCCTAAACACTTAATACTCATCAAATAGGACTAATTACATAGAAAAATGGTCTCCAATACCTTATTTTAATCATATACTCCAAAATCCTAAAGCCTACATCTCAAAACCTTAAATTGACAAAAATCATTAAATGGTGCCCCTGCACTAGAGGTGGTTGCCTTGGTGGTGATGATACTCTTGGTGGTGAATCAATTTCAAAAATTGTGGGGAATTATATCTTGGAGGGTACAATGGTGGAAATTCATGTATAGGTGAAGGAAGTTTTGACCCCTCTGATTGAGTAGGGGTAGGTATTGTTTATTTCTCCTTCACCTTGTCCTTCCTCCTTGTAAACACTATTATTTTGTTTGGAGTTTGGTAGGTAGGTCTTTCCTCTGTCTCAGTGGATTTCTCCCTTGTATTTTTCTTCACCTACCATAGCATTTCCTTTTTCTTGGATTATCCTTTCCTCCAACTTCCCAACATCCTGCTCAAAATTCTACATCACATATTCAACTTTCTGAATTTCATCATTAATATCCTTCAGAGCTAAATACTTTGGATCCTTCCTCTGCATTTCCTTCTCCAATTTACTGAATGTAATCCACTTCATTTTCATGTCATATTGTTTCTAAAAATCAACAACATTTCTAATTGCATCTTTAGGAAAATAAAAAATGTGGGTGAACCTCGAACTCTTGATCTTGTTCTTTAGCCACACCATGAAGTATTCAGGGTCATGGTTCCTTGCTCCAGCCCTCTTCATCCCAAGTGTTTTGAGTATATCAAAAAAAATTCTCCATCCTCCCTCTTTCATGACAAAGTAAAAAAAAATAGTGTATGTAGGGAAAAAAGGTTCCCTTCCTCTAATTTAGCAAGTGATTATCTTCTAAATCTCCCAATTGCCACATCACTTCAAGAAAACCAATTCCTAATGGCACAACTCTTGGAAGTATATGGGGTGCAACACTTGTGCCATAAACTCTAAGAATTTTTCAGCTTAGGTAGGGATCACATTTCCCCAATTGTGCTCAATTTTCATATTAGGACTCATATCTTTTGGCCTCAAGAAATCATGTAGTGGTGCAGGGATCCTTGGCATGTTCATGATCAGGGCCCTCTTCGGTTTGGAAGCAAAAATATTCTCAAACACCACAAAACTAGAAAGGTGATCATTTCTATCCAAGAGTCCAGTCCAACATTGGATAGGTAAGTTAATATCACCCTCTATTCTGACCAATGTCATATCCTTACCAAAGAATCTAGCTCCCTTGTACAAAAACATATTTATGAGCAAGGAATGCCACCATAATCTTACCCCATCCTTGTTATTCTTTAATGCAATCAAGCCCTCATGTATGCTTTCAACCAAGTATGATGCAAAGTCATAAAGGGTATTGCAAGTGGGAAAAGTCTCTGTATCAGATGGGCCCAAAATGATTTTCCCTTGTCCCTTTACAGATGCGAGAAAATGTTGCAACACTGAGATCTTGAAGGTTGGCCTCACTTTCTCATATTCGGCTCTTAGCACTTTCTCATCAATTGTAACCATGTCCTCACTTCATTCATTTAGCTTGAAAACCTTAGCTATCTCTTATTTGGTAATCTTTACCATCTCAATACCATCATACATTCTTACAACCCTAGAAATTGGGTCATAATTAGTTGTCACTTCTTTTAGAAGGTCAACATCCATGTAGACATTTGGCACAACCTGCTTACCCATGTCTAATCTCCAAGGGTTACATATAGGTATAGCATAATTCCTATAGCCAAACCAATAGTTTAATTGTGCCCATCCGGTGTATGACAATGTGGCATCTTTGATGGTAGATTGTTTGTCAATAATACCTTCTGCAATTTGAGTGCTTCAAAACAACAACTAAGCCTTGGGTTTATCAAATGTTGATGGTTTTAATTGATCAATGAGGTCTTGGGAAAGGGGTATTTTCTTCTCTTCTGATCCTGAGGCTTGTGCTCGTGGAGGTGCAATGATAATAGGGTTTCTTGTAAACTAGGGTTTTATTTCATAGAAAACTAAAAGCTTACGACTAAGGCACAGGTTTCACACAAAGAAACAATAGGACCTAACAAACTTATCATTCAATTTGAACGTCAAACCTTAAAATAAATGCAAGCAAACTAGTAATTTTATTGACAGAATGAAAGAGGGAACTTTCAGTAAATTTTTAAGCAATTGAAGTACAAGGTATCGATTTTACTTACTGTTTTGTAGATGCTTTGAAAACCCTAATTTATGGACACCAAACGAGCTTGAATGTGCAGCAAGAAATCCTTAGTTGCATTGAATGTTTTAATGATTTGCATGCTTTAATCTTTAAAACCATCCACCTACATGCATATCCTTCTAATCCAATGGACGAATACAATTATAACATCTCACTCCTCTTTTAACCATGTGCCCAAATAGACCCTTTAGTAGTTCGGCAATTAATGTTCCTTAATACTTATGTCAAAATATTTTAGAAATATTTCATGCCTCGTTATAGTTCCCTTGATGGCTTAGATTGCACCATGTGGTTCCTTCCTGTCGCCCCGCTAAGAGATGGAAGGTGTTGGTGGGTCCCCCGTGGGTAATCGAGGAAGGGCTCAGATTAACCCACAACACTCGATCATAGTCATTGATTTGCTAAGACTTGATGCTCGCTGCCTTCGAAGGATGATGGGGCCCACCTTGGAAGAGGACACATGCCGCCTGCCCGTTGGTATTTTTTAATGAATATTAAAATGTCATGGGGGAGTAGGGAACGGTCGGGATGCAATCAAATGATCCAACTACTTCCATTAAAAGCTCAAATATGTACGTGCAAAATGTTATGACTTAAAAGGAGGACCCTCTAGGTCGATGGGAAATGTGGGACAAATACTTAGGGTCAAGACTTTAGACAACTGATAAAATATTAAACCCTTTAAAACATTGATGCATAATGTTTCCCAGCAATGAAATGACCAACAAGACTAGGCAAGGGGGTCGGTAAACTAGTTGAGTTCAATGACATAAGTCCAAACTAACGTGACTGAGAACCAATGGTAACAAGTCAAATTGAAAATATAATAAATAGAGGTAAAGGTTAGGTTTCTTTGAATGAATGGAAGATAAACCATAAACCATAGACCTAAAAACCTAACCAGCTAACCAGACAAGAACACAAAGGCATAAAACAAGTGGAACATGGAGGCAATTTTTTGAGGGTTCCACCAGTGGCTCCAGTTGGGGACGTATGCCTCTCAGCAGGCATGGAAAGATCTCAGACATCTCTTGGAAGAGCATACCAATACAGAGAACCAAAAGCAGGTGATGGGGTCATTGTAATCCTCATCATTTAATTTATCAATCCAAGGTGGTGTCCATGGCTGTCTGCAAGAGAGAAAGTAGAAAAATTGCTTGAAAGTCTATTCTACTTGCATAAATAAATCCTATTTGCATGAAAGGGAACTAATATAAGGCACACTTTCATGAATTTAAAAGACTAAACTACCTCACAATTTTTGGAAATGAAAAGCTTTCTTGGATTCAAATTTAATCTAGAAATCTGGAATTACATTGTTGGAAAATGAAACTAGATCTATCCTATTTCCTTAGGCTAAAAAAATCCTTTCTAATCCCATCCCTTTGATCAAATGATTAAATTGTATTTATAGAATTCATATTCTATATCTATCCAACCAATCCACTAAGAATGTGGATCCAAGATCCTATTTTTGAGGGGTCGTTTACAAAACTTTAAGAAAATAGAAGTTGTTGTCCTCCATCACACCACTTTTGTCTCAGACATTTTCTAACACATACTGCTCCTTCCCTGCTACAAATCATGCCAAATTCTCAAAAGGGTTTTTAGCCCTTCAAATCTACTTTTCAGATCATTTTGACTTTTTGAATTTTGTTGAGAAATGAGGTAGATATTGTTGTTTTACTAAGACTGCATTTTTCACAATTTCTAGGTGCCTGATTTTTAAGGAACCTTCAGTTCTCCACATGAATGGAGGGATTTTTCTTCAGTTCAGTCTACAAAATCATTGATCCTTAGCATGAATAACATGCCATAATCAAGCAACAACATTTGAGTGATGTGGTAACTTGAGTTATCTTTGGTGGAAGAAGGAAGCATGAAATTTAATAACTGTGAGAGATCTTAGAACTCAACATGAAACAAATACTCATCCCATTAATTTAGGAATGACTGATGCTCCATGATTTTGCATGAATGTAGGATTTTTTTGGGAGTCTTCTCTATCTTCTCATTATTTCTTCAAAGCCTTCTAAAGCTTTCAGGAGTTAACTACCTCAAGTGTGTAGAGCTCTTTGATGCAAGTGTCTATGAAGCTTCTTCTTACCATGAGTTATTTAATAACTCATTTATCTGCATTATATCATTTTAACACTTCATGTAGACATATTAGAGGTAATGTGGATCACATTTAATTACTAAAAATAAATCAAATATTTTCTTTACATTCTACCTTAAACAACTAAATAACTTTCAATCATTACTCAAATCCACTTTAACACTAATGCATTAGGAAGAAATAGATGATTTTCTTTGATAAAATATGAGACAATTTATGGTCTCATCAGCAAGAAACTACCCAGACAAGTTAACCAAACCAAACCAGACCTGAAAAAATCAAACCAAACCTATATACATAATATACAATATTTATAATGTACATGGAGAATAATATATTTCAAGAGAAATATGGCTTCAAGAACTGTCCATGTATTGGTAGTTCAATAAGTTCACCAGTTAGATCTTGCAAAAATTAGGAGTCCTCACCATGTGTATTGTTGATCAAATAAGGGCCTAGCCATAGTGCATCAAACTTTCCATGTTTTCCCTTATCTTCAACCCTGACATTCCACATTAATACCATACCTCCTACTTCAAACTTTGTTGGAGATGCTATTTTGTCATACAAGTTCTTGACTTGCAATTGCAGCTTAGCATTTCTCTTTTGAGCATCTCTTCTCACCTCATCCACCTCCATCAGAGTATTGATTCTATGTTTCATCTCATCACACAGATCTTCATTGTATTCTTGGATAAATATGTCCATTCTCATAAGATTGTTCTTGTTAGAAATATAAAATAGATTGAATAACCCAAAGAAATTTTTAAGATAAAATAAAAGCTACATAAAATAGAAAAGCATAAAGAATGCACACCAGAACTTCGAGAGAGTATGCAATGTCAATATGACAAAATGCATTAAGAGCTTCCAAGCTAAAAAGATACAACGCAAATATGCATGAATGGATGAAAGAGTATTGCAAGAATGGATGCAAATATAAGCTAGGTAATGAGTTTATACAAAACTTAGGAGAGGAAGTAGGTGGCAAATCCAACTAATAGGAATCAACCACAAAAAGTGGAGATGGACCACCAAAAGGGGAAATTGGTTCCACCCTTTAAGGAAAGGGACACCTCGTCACCTATCTCCTAGTTATTAAATAATAAACTCACTTTATTATCCTAAGCAAGCTTAATAAAAGTGTAGGAAAAACCTAGGACTAAGGGAAAATAAATTAACCCACTAGGAAAATAAAAACCTACACCAACACCCCCCCTTAAGCACAACTTAGGAGGACACAAAAGATGATGGATCCCAAAAAGTGAAGCCATGTTAGGTACCCATGTACATATCAAATTCCCCCCCCCAAAAAGAGATCCAATGGTAGATGCTCGAAACTAGACGGAGAAGATGGTCCATGATCATTGAACAACATTCCTCCCCTTAGGAATAAATGTAACCAAAGGTGTATGCATGCTATCTCCCAAGTCCTGAAAGGAATATGTAGGAAGAAAGTGCATAATGAATGAAGTCTCTGAAGTTGGCTCAACTATCCCCATGTCAATGCTAAAAGTTGCCACAATCAAATCATGTGTTCTAGGCCACACTGTTGAAGATGACAAATAAAAATCTCTTAGAGACTGATGTAGAGCATAATCCAAAGACTCAAGTATCTGCTCTGAAGAAATCTCCTCCAAATGTTGATTCAAAGTATCCACACTCATGTTAAACTGGAATGAATGACCATGAATGAGAGGGTCAACGTATTCCCTCAGAACAACTAAAGAAGAATCAACTTCATCAAAGAGAAGATGAATACACTCAATAGTGTCTCCCAGATCTACAATATGTGTCTCCATATACAAGTCTAAAATACCTGTCAAGAGATCATCCCAAGCTAAATCAAGAACTATAGATATCCTGTTGTAAGAAGTCATTGGAAGCTTTTGAAGAAGTGACTCTAAACTCTAAAGTAGCAATAGTAGATGCAAGGAAAAAAGAGTGGTCCTCAAAGAGAAGATGTATGCCCTCAATAATGTCATCTAGATCCAAGATGAGGGACTCTACAAACAAGCATGAAATTTCTAGTAGAAATTTGTCCCAATGAACTGAATCCAAAAGACATAACTGATCTTGTTGCAATGTATCACTAGAGGCTCTTGACGAAGCATCTCTATAATCTGAATCTGCAATAGGTGATGTTGATGTAATCTCAATATGAGGATGAGAAGTAACAAAATTCTTTGTTTCATCTAAATGTTCAAGACGTGCATAATACTTAATCTCCTCTAAAGTATCACCATCATAGGGTATATTATTTGCATCATCAATTGGAATGAGACAATCTGCAATAGGATCATTTAGGAATGGAGAAACATGAGGGTCTCCAAACATCTCCCAAATCTTAGTCCAAACTATGTGGGGACATTCAATGCCCACTATAGACAACAAAGTGTCATAATCAACATGACAACCAATTATTCCTATTACATGATCAATTCTATTACCCCAAACATTCTTCTTATCAGGTGTGTCTAGTTCAGGCACGAGTCCATAAAAGTAAGGAAAAAGTTTTAGCCATCTTAGATGGGTTAAAATGCCTTTTTTCTGAGACTCATAATTAACCTTATCCAAAACTATCATATAAGGATGAGTAGAAAAACCCGTGATACAATCCTCAAATGATTACAAAAGAACACCAAAAGAGAACATCAATACACTCCCACCCTTTTCACTAGTATCAAAGATCACCCCCCCGAATATTATAAGGTTGGCACTTTATAATTTAGTGTGTTTACAAAGCCTTTTCCAAGATACAATGCTTAATAGGCTAAAAATAACCAAAAATACAAATTCTGATCCAAAATGAGCCTAAGATAAAATCTGGAAAAATGAGTCTTATGGTTGTGTAGTGCTCTTCAAGACCTTTCCAATGCCTATTTGTTTCTGAAAATCAGAGCACAAGGGCGAAAGTTATGGCTTGTTGAAGAAATTAGCACAAGATAATTTCAACTTGAAATATCTGGTACAAAATGGAAAAAAACCTCTTCAATATCTATGTGGATGGAAATTTCTCATCTCCAGCTTTCCAATGATATTTTATTTGTTGAAATCCAATGCCCGAAACAAAAGATATGAATTTTTGAAAAATTGGCTAAATTTAGCCTGCAAGAAACAAGTTTTTTAACAAAAAAAAGTTTACTCCTGATTTGATTTCTGAAAAATATGCTAACTATTTGTAGACAATAATATAAACCTAGAAATATTTTTATGCTAAGAACAAAACCCATAAATCATTTTTTGATCCAACAAGTAGAAGATGAAAAAATGATTTTTTTTAACCTTCAGCCAATAGAAAAATGACGCACAATGCTTTTTGGACAACAATTTTCTTCAGATCTACACAAGATATGAAAAATATAAAAAAAAATACCCAAATGAGATTTTGACCCTATCTACGAAAAACCCAGAAATAATTTTTCCTACAAATGAGTGGAAGCTGGAATTTTGAAGCAAAAAGAAAATGACTCCAATGAAAAATGATTTTCTTCAAACCCCCGCCTGTGGCTATGTCAAATGATCTCGAATTTGGATGAAACAAAATCCAAATCTAACTTTCTCAAGCCTTTTGGATGTGTTGGAACAATCCAAAATGTTGCAATCACCTGGATCTCACAAAACACATATGCAAAATAAAGAGGTAATTAAATCTTTGCAAATCCTTTCTGATTCTCCAGATCATTCAAGAACGCAAGAGAAGAGCACACGGAAATTTACAAGATTTTTACAAGAAACTCAATCTCTCAATCAAGAATCTAAGAACTTAGATTTCTCAAAAAAAAAGTTTTGATACCATGTTAGAAGTCTGAAATAGATTGAATAACCCAAGGAACCTTTTAAGATAAAATCAAAGCTACATAAACTAGAAAATCATAAAGAATGCACACTAGAACTCCAAGAGATTATGCAATGTCAATATGACAAAATGAATTAATAGCTTCCAAGTTGAAAAGATACAATGCAAATATGCAAGAGTATTGCAATAATGGATGCAAATACAAGCTAGGTAGTGAGTTTATATAGAAATTAGGAGAGGAGGTAGGTGGCAAATCCAACCAATAGGAATCAACCACAAAAAGTGGAGATGGACCACCAAAGGTGGAGGATGCTACAAAAAGTGGAAAGTGGTTCCACCCTTTAAGGAAGGGGACACCTCATCACTTATCTCCTAGTTATTAAATAATAAAATCACTTTATTATCCTAAGCAAGCTTAATAAAAGTGTAGGAAAAATCTAGGACTAAGGAAAAATAAATTAACCCACTAGGAAAATAAAAACCTACACCAACAGAGGAAATATTGTTGCAATACCACAAACTAAGTCAAATGGAGCATACCCAATTTCTTTCTTGACTGTTACCCTATATGCCCACAAAGCTAACTTCAACTTAGAGTCCCAAGCTCTCTTGTTTTTGTCAATGATCCCTTTAATAATTTTTATCAAGCTTTTATTGCTTGATTTTGCTTGACCATTTCCTTGTGGGTGGTAAGGTGAAGAGTAGGATGCATGAATCCCATGCTTGGACCAAAAATTTGTGAATTCTTCAGACCTAAAGCACATTGCATTATCTAAAACAATTTCCTCAGGTACTCCAAACCTGGTTAATATGTTGTCCATCACGAAATCAATGACCACCTTACTTGTTGCTCTCTTTGTTGGAATTGCTTCCACCCATTTAGTAAATTAATATGTGGTAGCAAGGATCCAAGAGTGACATCCACTAGACTTATCTGATATTTCTCTAATAAAATCAATGCCCCACTATTGAAAAGGTGTCTGGACTGCAACTGGTCTAAGTGGCAAGTTATGTAAGAATTTGAGCTTCCCAGAGACATACATCACATGTTTTCACAAGCTTGTGTGCATCCTTGAAAACTGTTGGCCACCAAAACCCAGCTCTTAAGACCTTGTGAGTGGTGGTTTTTGCTATATAGTGTCCTCCACACACTCTACTGTGTATTTCAGTTAACAGCTCCAAAGCTTTGGCATTGTCAACACATTTCAACATGATACTATCTAGGTTTCTCCACCATAGCTCACCATTGATGATTACATATTTATTTCCTATAGCTAGAGAGTCCTTTTTACATTGTTAGTCAACCCTTCAAGACATTGCATCATTTGTAAGTAGTAGACAACATTTTTGTACCAATCACATTCTTGCATATCAAAAACATGTGACATATCAAAATAATCTTCTTGGTTTACTTGGTTGGCATACAAATTTGTTTCAACCATTAGCTTGGCTAATCCTTGACCTCTTACTAACTTGGTGATCTAGATGTCAATGTTAAATTCTTGTATCCTATTTATCCATCGACATCTTCTACCCGGGATTTCCTGCTAGGTGAAGATGTATTTGATAGCAGCACTAGGAACATATGCAACAATCATAGCCCCCACAAGATAGGTTCTAAAAATTTTAACAACTCTAACCAGTGCATAGGTTTATTTTTCAATCAAGTCATAGTTCAACTTTGCAGCTTGAAGAGACTAACTAAAAAATGCAATAGGTTGCTCAAAACCTTCTTAATCATTTTGTACCAAAATTGTAGCAATAGTGTGGAAATATGCAAAGGAGAAGATTTGTAGTGGCTTGGAAAAATCAGGGGTCCTTAGGATTGGGTCCTCCTTGATTGCTTTCTTAATTCCTTGAAAATCTCTGCTTGGCTCCTTAGTCCACTCCACTTTCTCACCCTTCTTCAAAATCTTTGATATAGGGCGGGTGATTTCCGCAAAGTTTGTAACATACCTTCTCAGAAAATTAATTTTCCCAAAAAATGATTGAATTTCTTTCACATTCTTTAGTTGTGGAATCCTATCAATGGTAGCTACCCTCTCAAGGTCAATTCTCACTCCTTCCTTCAACACAATGTGTCCCAATAACTTGCCTTCAATGACCCCAAAGTCACATTTCTTTGGGTTAAGTGAGATTCCATATTCAAGGGTCCTGATGAAAACTTTCTCCAAGTGCATGCAATGATCTTCTTTCTTGGAGTATGCAATTAGATCATCTTGGTAGATTTCCAGAAATAGGTCAATAAAATCAGAAAAGGTTACATCCATAGCCCTCTAAAAAGTTGCACCTGCATTAGTTAAGCCAAATGGCATTCTGACATAAACATAGGTGACCCATGGAGTAGTAAATGTAGTCTTATACTACTCATAATCCTTCACTTTAACCTGATTGTAACCAAAAAAACCATCCATCATTGACAAGAGTTCGCAACCAGTCACCTTCTACAGCATGGCTTCTATGTTAGGCAATGGATATTTATTCTTCAACGATGATATGTTTAGATTTCTAAAATCCACACAAAGCCTTATATCACCATTCTTCTTCCTCACTGGCACTAAGTTTGATACCCATGTAGAATGCCTAATTGGTTTGATAATTCCAACATCTCTTAACTTGACCAATCCTTCTTGCATCTTAGGTTCCAATGTAGGATTATAGGCCTTTGCTTTTGTCTAAAAGGCTTTGCATCTTCCTTTAGAGGAATTTCATGCTGAAATAATTCCTCCTTGTATGCCTTCAAGTCATCAGAGGACCAAGCAAATATAGGCATATACTTCCTCAACAAAGCGATCAACATTGCTTTGATCTTGGGCTTCATTTTCTTGCCCACATAAACTTTCTTAGGAGAATTTTCAATTCCTAAGTTCACCTCTTCTAAATCTTCTAGATGGGCAGTGGATTTCTTAGCATTACTTTTATCTTGGCTATCAAAAACTCTCTTTGAAGCCACAAGACCTTTTGGAATCTTATTGGTCTTTAATTGAATCAATTCATTACCAAAGACTATATCTTTTCCATCCATTGTCTCAACAAAAACTCTAAAATCAATCTCTTAAGCTTCATATTGGTCCACACATTTTAAAAACCTTAAGATTTCTTCATCGTCACCAAATAATTTCTAGCTTTGTATGTTATCAGGGATTGAGGGCCTTGTTTATACCTCCACTTTGGAGATGCCAGCAAAAGTTATAACATCAGACCTAGGTGCAATATTTTCCAACAAATCTGCCACTCGATTTTGGCTTGTTTCCATCCAATCAATTCCAAAAGCATCAAATTGTTTTATGGAATCCCAAATAGAATTCTTGTACCGCTTCAACCTCTATTTTTTTATGAAAATTTGGATCTAACTTGAGATATTACCAACTCAGAATTACCAATTACTTTCAAATTTTTTATCCCATGTTTCTTTTCCAATCTTAACCCTAGCAACGAAGCTTCATACTTTGCCATGTTGTTTGTACAAATAAATGACAAAGTGAAAGAAAATTTGAATGTCTTTCCACTTGGTGAAACTAATATTAACCTTGAACCTGATCCTTCATTAGAGCATTCACCATCAAAATACATGGTCCAAAGATCATCATCACTAGACAGTTTTTTCATCTCTCTTTCAACGGGTGTAGGTTACCTAAAATTTTCCCTCGGTAACTCCTCTATTCTAAAATCAGTGATTCCAATGTCAACAAAGTGGATCCTATCATCTTTAGGAGCAAGCTCAATCATGTGTGGGACTTTTGATTCCCTAACTAATTTGATGTCTTTACCATCAATTGGGAAAGTAGAAAAAAACATATCACACTGCATATTACCCCCCATAGAGGCACTCCATCTTTTGGATAGTAACATTCCATAATTTTGTGGAATGTCTACCACTCTTACACTCATTTTGAATTCTTTTTTCTAGAAATGCAACCAACTTGTATGGGAGTTCCTTGAATTCTCTAGAATCCATAGCATAACACGTGCCATGGGTGTTGTCTATCTTCAATCCCATCTCCTTGATGATTTCAACTGGCATAATGTTGGAAGAGGCTCCTAAATATATCATACAGTTCTTTGAGAACTTTCCACAATAATTAAAGTTATAAAAAAATGGGTCTATGTTACTAGGATAGGTAGTTATTGTGTTTCCTAGGTAAATTTGAGGGATTTCAGTCATCACTCCCTCAACTTCCTTTTCTTTCAATTCTTTTCCACTCTCTTTGGGTGGAGTAGACACCATTGCTTCATTATAGGTCGTAGTAGCACCATTGATAAGGGCTACTACCTTTTGCTTATGCTCCTCAATCCTCATCATTTCAAGAAATGGGACATAAATCTTTACTTGTGAAAGCAACTGAAACATATCAAC
The DNA here is from genome assembly GCA_007258455.2 of Sequoia sempervirens. Lineage (NCBI taxonomy): Eukaryota > Viridiplantae > Streptophyta > Pinopsida > Cupressales > Cupressaceae > Sequoia > Sequoia sempervirens. The sequence continues at coordinate 184,313,304 of VDFB02000002.1, forward strand.
AAGAGTATATTTAGGTAGATCAATTAGTATCATACCTTGTTCAATTTTTTTCTCCTTTTGTTGTTCACTTTTCACTTCAAATTTATTCCTGGCTTCCTTATTCTCAGGCTCAAAATTCTACTTTTATGTCTTTACTTTCACAACAAGAGATGTGACTTCTCCAAAATCCTTTGGTTTTTTTGTCTTCTTTGCTCAAATTTTGTCTCCTTTTCCTTCCTTGGCTCTAACCCCATCCACTTTGTTATCATCCTTTGATTCTTTGTCTTTTGCATTCTACTCCTTGATGAAGAGGCTGCCAACATTACCCTGATCTCCACCTACCATTCTATTTCTCAGGTGATAAGAGCCTCTTGCGTGCACTGCCAAGGCTATTGTCAACTTTGAAATTTCCTCATCTAAGGGTCTCCTTAAAGACACATCATCCTCAGCTATTTCCAATGTGCACACCTCATGATCATTGTCATTCTCTTCATCAAGGATAACTTGTTGGTGATAGGAATTGACTCTTTGTCTTTGATCATCCACATCAAGTTCATGAGACTCCTCATCGGATGAGCATTCATTGTTAGAAAAATCAGACTTGCTCATAATCACATTTACTTCAACATCATCTTCATGAGACTGGTCATAATATTTTGGTGCACCTTGTTCAACTTCCACCAATTTTGCAACTGCACATTGGTGAGAAGATTGAGGCAACTGACAAACCATACACCAAGGGGTCTCATTGGAAAAAATTGTAGTATGCTTTTGTAGAGGATCAAGTGTGACCTGATCTTGTGTATTTTTTTTATTATTGTGGATTGGCTTTTCATTTTTCCAATTAGTTTTATAAGGATAATCCTGGAGCCTTGGAGGCTTTTCATTCTTTTGGAAATGTTGTGTCATTTCCTAGTCCCTTTTCATTTTTCGCAACAATATATTTGATATCTTTGAGAGTGCTCATCACTTTATCCCATCTTTCATCATAAGTAGGATTTGAACTAGAGGTTTTTTCTTGTTTATCCTTAGGATTCTTCAAAATTTTAACATCATCTCTTCTTCTCACCTTGCTTGAAGCTCTCCTATTACTTTCAATGTGCATGGAAATTTTGAATGCATCTCTCAAACTTTGAGGGTATTTATCTCTCAAGTGGTAACTTATTTTAGCATCAAATGTTTTGCAATCGGTAACTAGGAACACTTGATCATTCAACCTCAAATTTGGCAGTAGTCTATTCATAGCCTTTTGAAATTTGATGTTAAAATCAAACACCATCTCATTCTGCCATTTAGTAATATTATTGAATTCATTGAGCATAAACATGGGGTCAATTTTATCTCCATATTGTTCCCTAAAAACCCTATTAAATTCATCCCATGAGCCATTACTACATTCCAGTAAGCCTCTATACTAATCCCTTGCATCCTCTATTAGTGTCTACATAAATAATTTCATAACTGCATCCTCATGTTCTACTTCATAATCATCAAGTAAATTAAGGAAAGTCCTCAAATGATCCTCACCAAATATTGCATTATTTTAAGTGAATTTGCTCAACACAACCCTGATATCATTGTTAATGGGATTTGGGTAGCCAGGTATCCAATCAAAACACAACTTCCTATACCTTTCCAATTGTGGAGGTCACCTATGAAATTGATTTTCTCTGACTTCATTGTACCTACTTGCTTCACCTCCTCCTTTCTTATGATCCATGTTTCTATTAGCAGATTGATTGTGAGTACAATTAGTGTTACTTGTGGTCAAAGGCTTGGAATTGGGGATGGATTGATCTGATATGACACGAAGTATTCTTATCCACTGTAGGTGTAGGCTTTATTGAGGAATGATGAGTATCTTGTGAGTTGGATGCTATGACATTATCAGCAAGGCATGAAGTCTTCAAGAAATCGATCTTTCTTTTCATCTCAACATTGGTTGCCATAATTTGCATCCTTTCTAATTCCTTCTTTAAATCCTCATTTTCCCTCCTTAATTGATCTTCCATAAACTCTAATTTATGAGGCAGAGGAGGATTTTGAGATGTGGATTTTTTTATTGATAACCAAATTTTTTAGAGGTTGTTTTCCCTTATCAACTGGTTGGTTAGAGACACTAGTTGTAGGGTGTGGAGCAGCAGTGCTAGAGATTGCAGAATTAGTCCAGATGGTGGTAAGGGTATCTTTTATGGGGTCATGTTGATTCTTTTTATCCAAGATTTCAGATATAACAGGACATGTGGTGATTGGTTTAGGCTCTTCTTAGTTCATGAGTTTCATCTATTCCACTTGTCTTGTTAATGTCTCTCTCTCAATCATGGCACTTTTAATTCTCTCCTCCTTCTCCTTGTCCCTTTTCCTTCTTATCTTAGCCTGTATTCTAACCTCATTCCAAAGAACATTGATATCTCCAAATACTTCATCAAGATCTGGGAGAGTAATTTCTAAATCTAAGAATTCAACTAGATCTATTAAGTTTTGGTCATTATCAACAGACCTAGTCAGAAGATTAGGTGGTAAAGGAGAATATCCATTAAATGTTGGGGGTAAAATACCACCAGCAACAACATTGGTAGCAGCAATGTTACGATAAAGGCTCCTACTTCTACTTCTTTGTTTGGGTTTAGATTTACGGATACTTACAACATTCTTATTTGTGCAATCTTCTTCATCCTCATAATCCAACCCTAACAATTTTTGTTGAATTTCATCACTGCTACAATTTCTTGAAGGAAATTGAGTTAATTCAAACACAAGATGTGGAGTGTACTTACTTGTATTTGCATCCTTCTACTTCCATGACTACTTGGGAGTCCTTTAAATTTCACCTTCCAACTTTTCCTTTGGATGTTTCTTCATTTGAGCTCTAGTTTTCATCATCTCTCTTTCCACAATTCCTCCTCTTCAAATTTTTCTTGATTTCTTCAAATAATGCACACTGGTGCAGAGACTTCAGAGTCATCACACAAAATAATTGGGAATTGTAAATAATGATACCACTTATGTGATTCTTCGAATAATTAAAAATATTTGTAAATGTAGAGAACTCCTAAGCCAACCTTTAACAATCAAGGTGAAAGATTTGCAAGGAAACACAAGGACTTGACAAAAATATATGCATATGACCTCAAAATGATAAATGGCAGGAAATTTTGACAAGTACTTCCAAAATTTGATAGCCCATTTAGAAATGTATATGACTTTAATTGCAAATAGTCTTACGTATCTCAGCAATGCTTGGACAAAGTATATTGGGACAAATATTTTTGACAAATAGTATCCCTAGCAAAGTCACCAATCTATTGGTTGTTTTTCAAGAACCAAGTTGATCTTCAAAGAAGCCTATGGAATTTTCATTTCCAATTCTTAGCAAACTAAAGGGATTGGCCAATGAATGAGTGAAAACAACAATGCTTTCCTCCTACACTTTGGTCTCTGCAAAACCCAAGAGGCTAAACCCACAATGTACTTATGAATTTATGCACCTAATAATCAAGTACATTGCAAATAACAGATGCATTCTCACAACTTAAGATAAATAGATAAAATCCTTCAAGAATTTGGCAGATTCCTTATACATTTAACATCTAGAGCAGAGAATGATTAACTTGACATGAAACATTAACAATTACAACTCAATAGAAAGTTTAATTATGAATTTATATCACTAATGAATGATCATGAAAAATACATCACAAACACAAAACCCAGACCAATGCCTTAACCTAGGGAAGGGAGTCAATCTCAACACAAAGATAATTGGACAACAACTTAATAATTGCATCATAAAGCTTGTACAATACTACATTACAACATTGTACCATAGTATTCTAATCTATAACTTCTTATATAGATCCTAATACTCAAATTACATGAACTTATGGCTCTATCCAAGCAATTTAATCAATTCTTTGCATTAAAACAAAGATAGAACCACGCATTCATGGAACACAATGAAGACAACAAAATAACGCTTGATCATTTTACTAATAGCTCATATAACAAATACACCAAGAGAGAAATGGCTTTAAATTTGCACCATCTTCCATATTCAAAATGCTAGTACTGTTATTGAAAATTACAATTGCATATCAAAAGACTCAAAACCTAGAACAAAAATCTTGACCATTCTCTCTATTTTTTATTACAAAATTTATCTTTGATCAATCAACAACCTGTACATTTGGCCTTGAATTATTTCTTATAGAAATAAAGGAGCAAAACAAGCTTTGGGCCAGAATGCACACATGTCACCCTTTGATTTGACCACTGCAAAACAAATCCTCCAATGCAGTTACATTTACAACTCAAAGGAGGGAAAATATCACGTGAGACAAAAACCATTTGCATTTTTCAATGAAGATTTGTCCTTCCTTCCAAAAGGCACCATTTAGTTGTTGCAACATCCTATCCACGTGCTCCAAAATTATTTCCATGTACTCCAAGCCTTAAGGAAGAAGCCAAAGTATCTCCATGTCTGCAATCCTTGTCATCAATTTCAAATTGCAGAGAAAACAATATTTTAACATTGTTGTATCTAAGGCCTAATCTATACTAATTCCATCCATGTATTGTATTCTCCTTACTATAATCTCCATTGTTGCAGAACTGCAACCCAAATTATAGTTATCACCTCACCACTACAACACCTTACTCATCCAAGACATCAAGGTATTTTCTTTTCCAAAGCTAAAAATCTTCCTTGAAAGGCCAATTGAATTCAATAACCTTGTCATCTTTTATCCTGTATGGAGTGTAATTGATCACTACACAGTTGGCTTCCCTATCAAACTCCTCAAGGAAGATCCATGTATAAGTGAGCATGTCCATACTATTCTTTAACATCTCCATGTCAACTCCATCACAAATTAAGGTTGCTTGAGTTGCAATCACCTTGTGTACCTGGTCTTTCCATACCTATAGGGATTTAATCTCACCATTTCCATTTAAAAATTTTGGGAGTAGACCAAAACCCAACTCATCAAACTTCTTCACCAGCTCTCTAATCTTAACCTCCAGTGATTCTATCTTCCCTTGGAATTCTTGGATTCCACCCACAAGCTTGAGAGTGGGTTGAATGTTGTTTGTCTTATTTGTATTATGCTTAGATCCAATAGCTATAAGCCTCAAATCCTAGTACTTTGGAATCCATTTCTCCATTAGTGGGATAGCCACTTCTTTATCCCTATCAAATTTTCTTATCACATTGAACATGGAGTAATTTGCATGGATGCTGATGAAACTTTTTTCTATCCCCTTGTTTAGATGCTTAAGTATTGTCGTTACAATCTTGAGGTTGCTTAAATGGAACAAGTCATCCTACCACTTACACCTCTCTTCATATCTTTAAAGCTTTTCAATCATGTCTTCCATACTGACCTCTTCATTTAGATGTGCACCTGAAGTACTTGGTTCCTCCACTGAAATTGGCACATTTCCCAAATTGTATGGCACAAATGCTAATGAAACTTCTAGAGGAAGAACAGGGGAAAATGGTATTTTCTCTTGAGGTGAAGAAGGAAAAAAAGGCCAGTTTGCATTGGCACATTGGTTTGCATATTTTGCATATGTTCTCTCAATAATGCAATTTCTATTTGCAACTCTGCAACCTTTTGTTGACCCTTCCTATATTCAACCAATATGTCATTATACCTTTTTCTGAACTTGTAATTTTCTACAGTCATAGACTCCACCGTTTCCTTTGTAAACTTGGCTACATTCACAAAAATAGTGGTTGCTTCAATTGCATGGGTGTCTGACACTCTTGATAATTAACCCTCTCGGGTAATCTACAGTTGGCTCTACAACTTGAGGTTTCTTTGTATTTAGGGCTAGAGCCCAAATTGCAAGTGTGACCCATTGCTCATTGAAAGAAAACCCCTATAAAGCAATTTTTGCTACTTCTTATGTGATGTAAAGGGGCTTGTCATGTCTCCTTAATGTATCAAAATCGATAGCAAAAGCAAGATCCCACTCTGGTAGCAAAAGAAGGCCACTACTCCTTACCAATTCTCTTCCCTCCTTGGGTGTGATACCTTGTAAATTTTCCCTTATTTCTTGTCTAACTAGGGCTTCAATGACTTTATCTGGAAATTGAGGGTTCAAACTCCTCTTCTTGGAAATATTGTTAACATATTCTTCCCTTTTTTCCCTCCTTGAAAATTTCATGAAAGCAGGTGACTTGGAAAATGAGTCGTCATCCATAAATTGTTTACATACCTCTTCTCTAACATCATTTGTATTGTTCATACCAGTTAAGTCCACCTTGCTCAATCTGAGGTCCATTTGTTGTGGTACTATCTCCCTAGGGGAAAAGGCATGCAGTGTTGCATTCCTCTTCAGTAACAAATATATCATCCTCAGAATCTTCTGGATAATCCACCAAACCACTTGATTCTATCCTTTGCTTCTTTTGAGGTGGCTGCCTTGGTGGTGAATCAAGTTCAAAAACTTTTTGGGCAGCAAATCTTGGAGGGGACAATGGTGGCAATTCATGTGTAGGTGAAGGAACTTTTGACCCCTCTAATTGAGTAGGGGTGGGTACTATTTGTTTTTCATTCACCTTGTCCTTCCTCCTTATAAACACTAGTATTTTCTTTGGAGGTTGGTAGGTAGGTATTTCCCCTTATCTTATTCTTCACCTACCATAACCGTTCCTTTTTCTTGGATTATCCTTTCCTCCTTTAACTTCCCAACCTACTCAAAATTTTGCATCATATATTCAACTTTTTTAATTTCATCATTGATATCCTTCAGAGCTAAATACTTCATATCCTTCCTCTACATTTCCTTCTCCAATTAGTGAATGCAATCCACTTCATTTTCCTGTCATCTCGTTTATGAAAATCAAAAACATTTCTAATCACATCTTCAAGAAAATAAAAGATGTGGGTGAACCTTGAACTCCTAATCCTATTCTTTAGCCACACCATGAATCCTTCAGGGTCATGTTCCTTGATATGGCCCTCTTCATCCCAAGTTTTTTAAGTATATCAACATTTTTTCTCCATCCTCCCTCTTTCAGGATAAAGTAAAAAAAAACAGTGTATGTAGGGAACCTTCCTTTGATTTAGTAGGTAATTATCTTCTACATCTCCCAATTTCCACATCACTTCAAGAAAACCATTTCTTAGCAGCACATCCCTTGGAATTATATGGGGTGCAACACTTGTGCCATAAACCTTAATAATTGTGCAGCTTGGGTAGGGGATCACTTCTCTCCAATTGTGTTCAATTTTCACATCAGGCCTCCTATCTTTTAGCCTTAATAAATCATGGTGTTGTAGGGGTCCTTGGCATATACATGATAAAGTCAAAAAAAATAGTGTATGTAGGGAACCTTCCTCTGA
>VDFB02000002.1:184320734-184334481 GCA_007258455.2 Sequoia sempervirens
AAGTTGTTGATGAAATCTCATGTAGCTAATATTAAGAGCAATTGTTTCATCAGTGTAGTGTGTGGAAAAGGTGCTTCGTGTGTTGGGTGTGCTCTTATGTGTGTACGTGTGAATATCATTCAATTGCAGAGCAGAGTGTGAAGAAAATCGAGCGATGTGTGAAGTAGTTTGTGAAGGAGTTTTTTGTGCTTAATTGGAATTGTAATCAGGCTTATGTAGAAGCTATTTTCTCAGTTCATACCCTTCGGATTTTAATCCTATTCTATATTGTTGGGAAGTGAGCCCCTTCTATAATTGAGTAGTGAGCTCTAGGCAGTGTGCCTGAATGCATGTGCATTCCCCTTTATTGATTTCATTATACTTTTAACATGGTATAATCTTGTGGACTATCATCCATCATGGTTTTTCCCCTAACAGGGTTTCCACGTAAAAAATCTTGGTGTTCTCTATCTCTTTGATGTGTTAATTGTTTTTGGTTAATTAATTATTCATCAGATATGAGATTAAGTTAAGTTTATTATTCTGTGACAATTGATTCACCCCCCCTCTCAGTTATCTATCCTTGTTTTGCCAACAAATTTTGCATCATATTTTTCATATATTCAAGATTGCGAACAAAGCATAGTGATACACTTTCCTTCTACACATAAAATACCTTTTGGCTGTTACTCTTTTATATCAAAGCTAGTTCATCCAATGCCTGCGCTGAAGCAAATGCAAATGTTGGGTGTAAAACTTGTATCCTCTTAGCTTGGTGATGCATAGACAAGGTGTAAAACCAAAATCCACATCCTAGTGTTGTGTGGGATCCCTTACAAAGCACGTTAACCATTTAGAAAAATGCTTGAAAGGCATATGAATTTGAGAAGTGGTCTCTAGATACACGTGGTTTCATGCACCATATGGGAGCTCCAAAACATAAGGTTTGAAATGATATAGAGGAAGCATAACAATTGTTTGGTAGAATGCCTCAAAGATTTGTCATATCAGGGAGCTCGATACTTGTGGCTATAGGAGTCATTTTACTCTGGATTGGATAAAGCATTGTGTGATCAGGCTACATTAGAGTTTGGCAATAATTTTTTTTCTTGCAAAAGAAGATAAATCGGGGCCTTTTGTTCTTCATCTGGACTCACTGGGCCTTAATGCGAGTGATATCATCCTTGGAATATAAATATTTTCTTGAAAATTGAATGGGATGCACTTCAATCAGATGGGATTACCAAATCATAGTCCTATTGAAGATAACACTTGGTCTCTTCCGATTTTAGGGCACAAATAAGGAAGATTTCATTTTAGAAAAATTAGCATAGAGTAATATGAAGCGAATAACCAGGATGGCGATGATAATCCATTGAGAGAATAAGTTGCTCTTTATAGTGGAAACAATTATGGGAAGTGATAACTGGCACTTCTAATGTGAATCAAGAAAAGCGGCTTATAATACTTTCATCTTTTGCAAATGTTCCACATGACTATGCAACATGACAGTAAAATACATATTCTCCTATACCTATTAAGAAGTTTTAGTTATGAATGGTAATTCGAATACAGAAAAATAAGTTTTCAAATGGGGCACATAAATTGGTAGGTAAAAATTCCTATCATTTTGTAGCGAATTCTTTTGCAAGAATGCAAAAAGTTATCAAGAAACAGTTATGTGAAAGAGAAAGACAATTTTTTTAATTTGTCTAGTTTCAACAAGAAGTTACGAGAATTGAAGAGTCTCATTGGGGAGGCTTATTTATTGTAAAAAACCTTTCTAAACTAAGGATCTTTTTTTAGTTGTGTGGGAATAGGGGAGCAACTTAGTTTTCTGTCAACATAGTTTTGTTGTACATGGGTGTTGAGGCTTTGAACTCACATTTTGGCATTGGAGAAATAAAGAAGATATTTCCGAGTCTTTGAATTTATTAATGTTTTCTTTGATTGTAAATGAACTTTGAGTCTTTGTAATTATTCTTCAATGTTTTATCTGATATATCAGGTTGTGCATGTGTTTATTCTTGAAGCTTTGAATTTAGATTAACTCATCTATTGGGATAGAGTTTGTTGTTCATTCTTTTCCTAAATATAATTTGTGGGTGTGAGATAAGTGGACTATGTGTCATTTGTTTGCATTCACATCACTCTAATTTTAATCCATCACATCTACTTTCATGGTTATGGGTAGGTGTTAGTTTTCCTTTTCTACTTTCTAGCGAAAAGCATACCATGTGTTTTCATTCATTGCATATTATTCAAAGGTAGTTGCGGCTTGTAAAACAAGCAGAGAGAACTTGAAAACACCATTGCAAGTGACTCAACTGTTGGTCAAATTGTCATTGACATGGGCAAGAGAATATAAAACTGAAGTGACAAATCTGTTAACCAACACAATGAAAGAATAAATTAGTCAAATAGAGAAAAATAAGACTTGGGAACTTGTTCCAAGGCCCACTGATAAGAATGTCATCAGATCAAAATGGGTGTTTAGAAATAAATTGGATGAAGATGAGAAGAAAACAAGAAACAAAGCTAGATTAGTTTGTAAGGGTTATGCTCAAGTTGAGGGCATATATTTGGATGAAAAAATTTCACCTGTTGCTCAACTTGAAGCTATTAGAATTTTTTTTGCACATTCAGTTTATAAAAAGTTCAAAGTATACCAAATGGATGTAAAATATGTATTTCTTAATGGCTATCTGGATGAGGAAGTTTATATGGAGCAACCTGAAGGGTTTATTGAGACTAAACACAAAGGTTATGTATACATATTCTTAAAGGCTATGTATGGTTTAAAACAAGCACCTAGGGATTGGTATTCCAAGTTAGACAAATATCTTCAATAGCAAGGGTATAAGAAAGGTATTGCTGACAGTAATTTGTATTTCAAATGTGAAGGTGAGCATATTATAATTGTTGGTGTGTATGTATATAACATCTTTTTGGTGGCAACAATGACAAAACATGTAAAGGATTTTCCATTCAAATTCAAATTGAATTTGATATGCCTATTCTCAGAGAACTTTCTTTCTTCCTTGGTTTACAAATAACAAAAACTAATAATGGGATATTCTTATTAGACCTTTTATGATGCTACCATTCCTACGGTTGCTCGACATCCACGATTTAGAAAGCCTAGTGCTATGAGCGATGGCAGTGGTGGTGGCAGGGCAGGTGATCAGTCTGTGAGATAGCTAGATCCTTTTGTTGGTCCACACCCTAGTCTATAAGGTTTTGTCCTTCCTGTCGAGGTCTGACATCTTGTACTTGATCTTTATACTATTTATTATTCAGAGACATATTGTAGACATGTGTTTTGTATATATATTCATCGGCCTAGTCCAGGTCTCATATATATGTTATAATTTTGTATTACCCTATCACACTTGTTTCACTGATGATGATGTATTTATGATAGTCACCCTTTTTTGATGATGATATATAAGATATACCTTCTTCTATTCAACTTCATTTTATGCTTATGTGATAATCATGGATGACGATGTATGATGATGTATGTTTTTGATGTATGCATATGATATGGATGGATGAATCATACTTTGGTTCATATGATTTTTTTTTAATTATGGATAATCGATATACCGTTTGTGATATATGATGTTTATGTGGTGTTGATAGATGATGGATGTATACGGTTTGGATGGATGACTCAAACTTTGGTTCATATGATGTTTTATTATGGATGATTGATATACCGTTTGTGATATATGATGTTTATGTGATTTTGATATATGATGGATGTATGCCCCAGACATGATACGTGATGTTTTTATTGGTTTATTCTCATCATGATATATATTGATGACATTATGGATGTAGGATGGATATAGTACTAATGATATTGCTATATAGGATGGATGTTAGTTAGAAGACATAGTGATGATGGATAGAAATTTGATGTTAATAGTTGATGATGTTGCTTTCACTTTACTTGGAGACTTCGTAGTTTTGAACAATCCTATTTGATGTAGCAAATAGATACAATGCACCAGGGTATTAATGACCAAGGTGAATTTGTCTCTATTACGTGGACTTTGACTCTACAAACAAAGAGTATCTTTGCTCATACCAGACATACGAAAACTTTTTTTTAAGTATATAGTCGGGTTGTGTTAAAAACTTTTCAGACCAGTCACACTAAGAGGTATAGAACACCTAACACGCAATTGCTTCACAAATTGTTTCAACACAACTTTCATACACTCAATAAAGCAAGTATTCACCATGGTAGTATTAAAAAAATATCTTACAAACAATAAATTGAAATGATGCTCAATTTCCTCCATTCCTTCTTCTATAAATCCTTATGGACATCCTCGAGAGGTCCTAGGAATGAGTCAATAAAATAAATCACAAAAAATAAGACTAAAAAGAGATAAAATCAAAGTTGTAGTATCACTCACCATATCTATTTGAGGTTTCAGGACTATTATCCATTGTTGATCATGTTTATCATAGGAATGAATCCATTAAGGTATATCTCAGGATGTTGTTGGTGAATTGTCAAAAGATATGTAGGCAATACCTTGGCATTATTTCTGTCTATTTCGTGATCAAATATTTGTGATTGTTTTGCTTTGAAAGTTCTAACTTCTTGATGTTTGCTTTGTTTGTTTGTTTATTTTTTTCAAATGGTGAGTGCGATGATTTGTTTATTATGGGTGAAAAGTTTATTATGGATGGTGATGATGGAGTGGGTGGTTTTGATTTTTTGAGTGTTATGATGTTGTTTTTGTTGTTTTTAGGGGACTAATCTAGGACCTCGAGGGCTCATCAAAGATAAGCCTTGCCTACGTTGTACACATAGAGGATCGTAGTTCGCTTGGTTTGGTTGTTTTTGACCTTTTCGATTTTGTGAATGTTTTTGGATTTTGAATTTTTTTGACTATTTTTGGATTTTGAATTTTTTGACTAAGTTGAAATAAAGCATGATAGAAACCTAAGGGGACTGACCTAGGGTCTCGGGGGCTGTTAGGCCTTGCCTACGTTGTACATGCAGAGACCACGTAGTTTGACCATTTGAATCAAAGCATAAACTATTTTTGGATAAACAACATTGATAATCTAGATTGATATTCCACTTTTGTGTCTAGAGGATATGTTGTGGGAAATTCACTTGAACTAGCTTTAGGGTTCACGAAAATGTTGATATCTTAGACCATTTGAGTGAAGGAATAATCCAATGATGTTGTTTTGTTTTTTATGTTTTTCAACTATTTTTTATTTTTGTTGTTTTATGACCATGATAGGATGTTCAAAGATTTAACCCACGACTAGCTTCGGGAAGTTGCTTCTAGTTGGAGACAAGACTACTTTCCTAAATCAGTAACAAGCCATAGTTGAATACATTGTTTTATTATGAAATGAATGGTTGGATGTTGTGGATAATACCAATAGATAATGATGTGAGTTTTATTCAAACATAGTGCCTGTGTGCTAGGTTTTCACTACGGTATCTGTTCTAGGAGCGCCACAAAGTAATTTTCACTCAAAGAATGTTTTTATTTCACTTTACTATTTTTCTTGCTTTTTAAATTTTTTTTTAGATTTTTACCCTTTTTCTTGGGGTATAAGATGTTGACAACTTGGATTGATATTTCACTATGTTTTTCTAGAGGATATGTTGCAGGAAAGCTTACTTCAACTAGCTATAGGGTTCAAGTAATTGTTGATATCTTAGAATTTTCAAGTGAAAGAATAATCCACGTTGTTGGTATCTTTAAAGGTTACCTTGGTAATGCATTGGTGATACACCTTGTTGTCTAGATGAACTGTTTTGAAGGTTACCCTGGTAGTGCATTGGTGGTTTACCTTGGTGTTGGGATGAATTGCTTTGAAGGTTACCTTGATAGTGCTAAGATATTGAAAACTTGGATTGATATTTCACTTTGTTTTTCTAGAGGATATGTTGTGGAAAAGCTTACTTGAACTAGCCATGAGGTTCAAGCAACTGTTGATATCTTAGAAATTTTGACTAAAGGAATAATACACATTGTTGGTATCTTTGAAGGTTACCTTGGTAGTACGTTGTTGGTACACCTTGTTGTTGGGATGAACTATTTTGAAGGTTATCCTGATAGTGCGTTGGTGAGATACCTTGTTGGTGGGATGACTGGGTAAAAGCACAACGTGTCACACTTTATAAAGGAATCGGCCAACAGCAAAAAAAAATTCTGAACTTCGACCACATAAAAGTGGTCTTTATGTTTTGAATTTCAAAATGGTGTAAACTAATAAAATGTAGAACTTTTGGTGTAGTTTATTCTTGTAATTTTTAAAATTTTAAAAAAAAATTTATTATGTTTTTATCAATTTAAGGACAAATTTTGGAATGCTGAAAATTTCATAAAAGAGTGACTTCACGGACCGTCAAGAAATAAAATGAAAAACTTCATTTCTCCCTTTTTTTTTTTTCCAAATAGGTAATTTCAATATCCTGTGCATGGAAAAAAAAATCACATTTTGATGTATATTTTTCCCGTAATAACGTTCTAAAGTCAAACATGTCAGAATTTGACAGTTTTGACGGACCGTCAACTAATTTCAAATTTTTCAATCATTTTAAAAAAAAGAAATATACCCTTTTGAAGTAGACTTTCTCCTCTTATGCCTCATATAATATTTAAAATATTTTAATAAATTTTACTATCATTTTTTTAATATCAAATCAGCCTCTTTTTTAATTTTTAAAACCTACTTGCATTATTTTAATAATAAAAGATATCAAAACTAATCAAAATATTATAAAAATTCTATATTTGGATTCTACACTTCAAGCTCTACAAAAGGGTATTTTTATTTTTTGCAAAAACATCAATCTGACTAGAGAAATACTCTGCCAAAAATGAATGTTTCAGAAAAATTTGAAAAATGATGAGTAAGCTGCCATGTAGGATGCCAACTAGACATTTTCGGCCGACCCGTTTTCGGCCGACTAGGTTTCGGCCGAAACCTAGTCGGCCGAAAATGGTCGGCCGAAAACTAATCGCTCGAAAATTTATCGGTCGATAACTACTCGGCCGAAAATTAATGATATAAAACAAAGTTGTTTTTTTCCCAATTTATCAAATTAAAAAAATTAGAAAATAACAAATATTTCAAAATTTTTCAACTATTTTCAATTAAAAAAGCTTTATTTCAACATTTTGGAAGGCAATTTACAAGACGTATTTCGACGAAAAAAAAGGCATTTGGAGAAGAGGAGAAATATTTTTAAGGTGTGTTGATCTTTAATTTATTTAATTGATTATGTTTTTTTATTGAAAATGCATTTGAAGTTTGTTTTCACTTTTTCTTTATTAAAATATTAACATCAAATAAATATATGTAGAAATATATTCATTATTCAATTAAAAATATTTTATGTTTTGCATCTAGTTACAAGTTTTTTAAAATATTTATGCTATATTACATGTACATGTTTCATGGAAAGCTTATGTGTGTACAAATTTCTATGTAGGCAATCATTCAAATTTGAGTGTAATTTGTGATGGCAAATCGAAGGACTAGATCGAGGAAGTATGAACGAACACGAGTAAGACAAAGAAAGAGAAAAGCGGATGAAGGAACATCTACTGAACAACAACCCATGGAAAATATTGATGATCAAGGTGACGTACAGGTACAAGAACAAACTGAACCTAATACTAATATAAATGTTTTGGACTATGGTATGGAAAATTTGATGGAGATGGATGAAGATTCTCTTTTCAATAATATTTCATCTGAAGATATGTTATCTGAAAGCACATTAAAATTACACTCTAAAAAAATATGGGATGAATTTTTTGAAGAGAAATCTTTAATTGGAAGAGCACAGTTAATTGCAAAGTTATTTAGACGAAAAGAAATGACCCCTATTTTGGAGTTGTTAGGGGTTGATAATAGGAAAAAGTCATCAGATTTAAAACAAACAATTGTTGAAAACCTGCAAGAAGCATTAAAATGTATTGAAAAGAAGAGTCGGTCTAGTGATTTAAGTGCTGCACGTAGAGCGTTGATGACTGTAATTTCTAGTAAGAAATTATCATATAGAAGACAAGTTCAAACAATTTCTGAATTACTAAATGTTTCTAGGAGAACTGTTCAAAGATATATTGAAAAGAGAGATGAAATAGATGGAAAATTTGAGAAAAATTAGGTAAATATTTTGTAGGTTTCCTCAAAAAGATAGAATTTTAGAAGATGTAAAGAAACAAGTTGTTGAATATTGGACCACCCACTCTCGTGTTTCTTCCAATAGAAGGGATACTATACAAATAATAGATGATGATGGTACAAAAATTTCTCATCCAAAACATTTTATAGATACAACACAAAGTGAACTTTTTGAAGCATTTAAACAAGAATTTTTAAATGTGAAGATTTGTCAAAGGATGTTTGAAACACTACAACCATCATTTGTATGTATAAATAAAATACGTGAAACTTGTTGTTGTTGAAATCATGTTGAATTTGATCTACACCTACAATCATATAGAAAAATTATGGCAACAATTGATCAAAATTTAGCCATCCCTGGAAGCACAACACAATTTGTGAAGTCTCTTCTATGTGAAAAATCAGAAAATTCAGACGAATTCAACGTTCAGTGTATAAAAAATGTATGTAATGATTGTGGAGATTTGAAGAATCTTTTACATGTTGACAATAATGAAATGCAAGTTACTTGGAAGAGATTTGAATATGAGACATACTTAACGAAGTCAGGAGTTGAGGCCAAAAAAGTTGTTGTCAAAGAGAGTGGATTGCCTTACAATGAATTCATGAGTAAATTTCGCAATATCATATATCCACATATCCAACATTGTCATGGTGCAAGATGGAAATCTAAGCAATTTCGTTATTCAAAGAATTGTTTTCCACCAGGTTGTATTCTCTCTATTGTAGATTTCTCTGAGAACTATACATTTAGTCCTCAAACTGAGATTCAAAGTCAATATTATCATTCAGAGCAAGTTGCAATCTTCGTGCAAGTTTGCTATAGGCATGCAGAGTTAGCGGTCGATGGAATACAAAGTAGCAAAGATGATAGAATTATCATCAAAGAGGTTCACTTTTATATCAGTGATGATACGAATCATGATAGAAGCTATGTAGCTCATTGTTTCAAAATGTTTTTTTAAGACCTAAGACGACGTGGCATAAATCAAGAACAACATTGGATATGGTCTGATGGATGTGCTGGTAAGTACATTAGTTTTTAAATTATTTTTAATTAATTTATATTTACTTTTAAAACTTTGAGACTTAAATTGTTTTTTGAAGATAATTCAAGGTTTTCAAGTGTTTAATTATTTGTAACTTCACAGTACAATTTAAGTCTGCAAAAGCCTTTGTTTGGTTATGTAGTCAACATGCTAGACGCAACACCAAATTTTTGTGGAATTTTTATGAGAGTGGACATGGAAAAGGAGAGCACGATGGAGCAGGAGCATGTGTGAAGCGTGAACTTCGTCAACATGAACTTGCTGGTATGTCCAATTTAGCTTCATACTTTTTAAAAGATTAGATATGTATATATATATATATATATATATATATTTAATTTAACTAAATTAAATTTTCTTTTAAGTTCTTTGAAAGTAATAGGTGACAAATTGTGCCAACTTGTCTGTAACTTGTAGGTAATGCCATACGAAATGCAAACGAAATTGTTGAATGGTGCAAAAGTCATTTTTCTGCTCGCAACTCAACATACAACACACGGTATTTTTGGGAAGTTACAGGTATGTATGTCTAGTCAAAATTTGTTTTAAAAATTTGAATTTCAAAGTTCAAGTACATACATGATTTCAAATTGAATTTTCAAGTTTGAATTTAAACAGATGTTGATCGATCAAATCCTTATAATTGTCAAGCAATTCATGGTATTAGAAATCTACATCAAATCATGACAACAGGGAGTAGTAGGCCTTATGCAATGAATGTGAGAGAAAAATCATGTTTTTGTATTGATTGTATTGAGGACAATGCAAATATTGATCAATGTGAGAATATTAGAGATGGGTATGTTTCACAATGGGAAATGAAACAATTAATATCAATGCCTCCTTCTGTTGAAGATGACAATGTTGATGTCTATGATCCACTATATTCAGCTGATTACGAACGTGTATCTGATTTAGTTGTTATAGGTATGTCCAAATTGATTAATTTAGTTAAAATCAAGATTTAAATTTATATATATATATATATATATATATTCTATGTTTAAGTAAGTTTCAAATATAAAATATAAATTTTTACAACTTTTAAATGTATAATTTACTTAAATATGTAAATATGTGGTGTGTGTACAGGAGATATTTTTGTTGTAGTTGCAGATCCTGAAAATGTGGAAGGTGTAGATTACTATCTACTAAGATGTACACAACCAAAAAGCAAATTGTTCGAATCGATGACAGATGGTGATGGACAAGAGTATCCCATTGGATCAGTCGTTATTGAAGGCACATATTATCAGCAAATAAAGATAGATAAAAATGGTATTATATTTGTTGATTATAGGCCAGGACAAAAGGTTCTACATTACAGTCACTTAGTTTTGGCAAGAAAAATAAATTTAGAAACTTTACCTAAAAGAGGACGTGCCAAACAAAAGTGGAGGTTGCCTATTGAAGATCATGAGAAGATTTTAGAGATAATTAAAGATAGAGAGGATCCAGATTTTATGTACCAGGAGCTTTAAGTTGTTTTTTGGATACATGTATACACATTTATGACTCCAAATCTAGATAATTTATATATTTGTATTGATTGGACATGTGACATGATTTAGAATGGTTTTTTTTTAGAATGTGACATGTATATGTTAGATCATATATATGCTTGATCTACAAAACCCAGTGACTTTAAAAATGTTTTAATTTACATTTTGCCTAAATTCCTTTAAATCATCTAAATTTCCAATTGCATTTTTACATGTTGGACATGGTTCATTCTTTTAAACCTCCACTCTTGAGAATCTCTCTAGAAATTCCTTTATATCATCTCTCTAGATTCCTTGATTGTAAATTTTTATGTTTGACACATGGAATTGTTAAACTCACTTTCAAATCTTTGAATTTAAATATTTGTTCAACTCCACCTATATACATGTTCCAATTTTGCATTTAAATTTATTTATGTTCCATGGAATTCTTAAGTTCACATTCAAATCTTTCATTTCATTTGAACATTCAACTCCACAAACTTGTATAAAATTATCTAGTTGATTTGGTGTTTTCAAGTGGTGAAGAATCTAGACATAAATGTTGTCTCTAGTTTTCTTTATTTTTTATACATTACTAATGCACGACATTCAATAATTTTACATGATCATTTGGAATTTCATGTATCCATCTCAACC
The DNA here is from genome assembly GCA_007258455.2 of Sequoia sempervirens. Lineage (NCBI taxonomy): Eukaryota > Viridiplantae > Streptophyta > Pinopsida > Cupressales > Cupressaceae > Sequoia > Sequoia sempervirens. Next base: position 184,332,091 of record VDFB02000002.1, read on the forward strand.
ATACATCCAAATTTACTTAAGAATATTAGCTCCTATCTTTTAAGTATAGAACTAAATTATTTATCCATTTTGTTAATGTTAGATTGTATCCAGGTTCTCTTGGTTTGTCCTTTCTTGTTCACCTTAAGGTGCATTGGAATATATGAACATTGTAGTGAATCACAGTGATATCTTCCAAGTCATATCTAATTCCCAAATATAGAAATTCCATATCCTATTGGCATCAATTTAGCTTTGTTTACCATGTATAGCTTGAGACCATGAGCTACCTACATCTTCCAAGTCATATCTAATTCCCAAATGTAGAAATTCCATACCCTATTATCATCAACAACAAGTTCTAATTGTTTACCATATCCTATTATTATCTTCCAAGTCATATCTAATTCCCAAATGTAGAAATTCCATATCCTATTGGCATCAATTTAGCTTTGTTTACCATGTATAGCTTGAGACAATGAGCTACCTACATCTTCGAAGTCATATCTAATTCCCAAATGTAGAAATTCCATATCCTATTATCATCAACAACAAGTTCTAATTGTTTTAGAGGTGGATCTAGAAGAAGTTTATCTCTCTAGGAGACATGCCACCATCTATAACACCAAAAATACTATTTGAAGCTTCATTATATATTATAGCTTATTTATTTATTTTTAAAATATTTCAATCAATCACTAGAAAATTATAAATTTATTAAGATGAGTAACCTTGTGTTGTCATTTATTGATTAAAAGATGAATCTTTGTTTTGTTCTAATATATGAACTTTTCTTTCTTTGATAAAATAGATTTTATTTAGTAAATATTTTTATAAAATCCTTTTATCCCAACACAATACACTCATTTAAATATTTATTTTTAATTCAAAACTCATATATGAGAGATTATATATATTTCCTTCTCCAAGACCAAGATGCTAATACACTAGTAACATCTACAAAAATATAAGGTTTCTATATTAGAACCCAATTTGAATTATCAAGCTATTTATAGCTTTTTTTTGTGATTTCATAGTCCAACCTTAAAAAATAAGGATGTAATCTCTATTCCTCTCATCTTTAGTACTTTATTTATATATAAAATATTTTTATGCCTATAAAATGTAACTTTTAGTATATTTCTCTAGGAATGAACATAACTTCATTAGTCTTGTAATTTGGTCCATCTTTCCAGTACAATTAAATATGAATTGATCAATTTTTAATTTATATATAGAATTGTCATCCAAGAGATCTACTTGATCAATTTTTAATTTATATAGAATTGTCATCAATTTTTAATTTAATAATAAATGTGCATGTCTTTCAAGATTTAAATATATATATCAATTTCTAATTACATATATATAAATGTTCCACATGGAATTCTTAAAATTTCAAAACTAGAAATTTGATTTCATTTACATTCAACTCCACGAATAGCTTGCATGCTTTATTTGAATTATATGGTTCATTCTTAAGTATAGCTCATCATCTAGTTCAAGAATTCTTTGCATGCACATTCAAATGAACATGTGTATTAGATTATATGGAATTAGAAATTAGGTTAATGTAGAGCGTGATATATGCACAATTTAAATGTATAAATAACTTTTATTGACTTTAAAAATGAACATTTAGAGCTTTAAAGAATTCAATCTAACTATCATCTATTTCCGATTGCATTTTTATGTTCTACTTTAAAACATGTATAGCATTAATCTCAAGCATATATGCATTCAATTTTTTCTATTTCTTGACCTATTTATTAAAGAAAAATTCATTTGAACTATTTATTTAAATTAATTACATGTACATGTCCATCTTTTTAAATTTACAAATAGCAAGTTCCATTAGATAGTGGAGTGGACAACATTTTGATTTCACAATGTATTTAGTTATCTATATATGTACAAGAAGTGCATTTGAACAAGTTACCATAATTTAAATTTAAATAAAGGTACTTATAGATGTACAATGTAAGTGAGTTCATCAAACCATAATAATGCACGTATATAACAAACCTCTAAGATTCAAACCATAAAACATAACTGTATGAATATGACATGTAAATTATAACAAGTATATATATGTGTACCATAAAACATAAGTATGTAACACGTCCAAATGTTCAATACATAAATCATAAAAAGTGTCCCCAACATATAATAAAATGATCTCAGACATGTAATACTATAAAACAAATCTCAAAGAGAAGGATGTCTGGTATGAATAGAATCATCAGATCTATGGCTCGATCTCTCCCTTGACCTCTCCCTCGATGCATGGCTCGATCTCTCCCTCGACCTCTCCCTCGATCCATGGACCTATCGCTCTGTTGATCCAAGATGTGTGGATCCATGTCCCGATCCAATATCTTTCGATCTGTGTCCTGAGCCTCGTCCCAACCC
>VDFB02000002.1:184334581-184441082 GCA_007258455.2 Sequoia sempervirens
CCTCTCTCTCCCACACTCTCGCACCCTCTCTCCCACCCTCTTGATCACACTCTCTCCCACTCCCTCTTACTCTCTCCCTCCCTATAGAGATACCATTCTCCTATGAGTACTATGTATAGAAACCCTATGTGGCCACACTTTCACTCTCTCCCACTCTCTCCCACCCTCTCTCCCACCCTCTCACACTCTCTCCCACTCCCTCTTACTCTCACCCACTCCCTTAACTTCGCTCAATCATCTGCGTACCCGAGCTGCAAATTACGCTAATCCTTGTGAGAGCAATGTTGATAAAATATAGTTGGTAAATTGCTTGCCCCCGTGCTCAGTTTGAATATTAGCAATCATTACTTCGTGACTGATTCGCATGGAGACCCGGGGAATGAGAGCCATCGCAGGTGACCTTTGATGCTGAAGCTGTTTGGTTGAAATGTAAGCATTCCCAATGGTTGCAGTAATCACAGAAGGGTGGCTACTATGAAGTCCTTCGTTATTGAAATTGTCGTCCAAATTGCTATTAGGGCCCGACCTTATAATACATATATGCAAAACGCATTCTGATGAATGCCTCCCGGGTTAGATCGTACAACACAACAAGATGGAAAAGATAGCATATACCTAGACCAACCTACGTAGAATGATGGAATGGGCGTGCATTAAAATGCGGGTTCCACATTAACCATGTCCCCAGAATATAACACAATGACGTGTGAGACCTGTGATGTAGAGCTCCACTAATGAAGTTGATCTTCTCCCCAAGCCGTCATTTTCCCGTTCTTTATACAAAATCAACTTCTTAAGGGTGATGGGGAATCCCACCTTCATTAGATTCCTATCGTTCAATTTGAACTTGCATCAAACATGGGGCTTTATTAAACGCTCTCAGGAAGGCCAATGCAAAGAGTGACGTGGGACGAAGTGGGCAGAGAATTGGAGTAAGAAGGTCGCACGAGGAGAAATTGAGGGAGCACCCTAGTTAGCACCGTTTGAGTAGCGAGGTGGATAGTGGAGTCCGCAAGCAATGCCTCTATTTAAGAACATGTAGGAATGATTGTGCGGGAAGCCATTTGAGGAATGTCGTCGTGATAATGGCAATAGACAGGTAGACACCCGCAATGCGGGTTCTGCATAGACGATGACCACTTTCGCCAATTTTTTAAATGTCATCATTTGTAAGGTGAAAAGTTGTAATGCATGGCACTGTCCTTCATGTTAAATAAAGATTCCATCACACCTCAGACAGGGTGGCTTGAGGATGCTACTAAGAATATACCATTAAAGTGACCAAGTTAGTGCATGAGAGTGAGGCGTGTGGGTGTGTTGTGGATGACTTCCATTTTCTGCTACAGCGGGGTGATGGACGATAGGTGCCATGGGAAAGCGCGCAAGAGGGCAACGGTGTTAATGGGTCTGTGAATCAGGGAGGTAGCATAGGGTGGCCATTGTGAAACGATGTTTCAGTGACGGCCTTCCGCAAGCAACGACCCGCAAGAGCGGACACACCGACAGGTGCGGACCCAAGAGTTCACCCATAATTGCATGATTTCATTGTGAGGAAAGGTGCATGCGGACCCCGCCTAGCGAGATGACGCGAAGGCTTAGCCATTAGGCAACAAAGATCGGACAAGGGCAGGCCATGCACAAAGATCTGTAAATGCTTGGGCTTAGGCATTTTGGAGTAATAGGGTCGGTTGGTTTTGCGGCAACAGCAAGGACAAAAGGACCAATTACGGAGCCCGCCGTATGGGCGGATGTCAAAGGTCAACTGCCGCGAAATGACGAAACGAGAATGGAATTCTGCCTAGCGCGACCGACAAGAGTGGGTCTGCGAAGCATGAGGGACGCAACGACGAACACGAGCGCAGGGCCCGCATGTCGGGCGGACGTGGGGGGCTCAGCGGGAGGCGAGCGACAAGGCAGAACAACGAACAGTTGGAGGAGACCCGCGAATGCGGGTCCGCATAGGCCAATGAACATTGGGCGAAAAAATTAAGGGAAATTCGACATTTGAAACCGCGAGGGCGAATGACTTAGTGAAATCCAACTAGGTGATTTCAGCTAAGATGAAATTGATCATTTTAGGGCTCATGACCATCTCAAGGCTGGGAAATGGGGGCATGCGAAACGAGACGAGAATAAAGTAGTTCGTCGAGAGTGAAAAGAGGGGTTCCCTGGCTTCGATGGGGGCGGTTGTGCAAAACATGCTGTGCAAGCCTCAAGCTATAGTTTGGTGTTCTGGGTATTAATGACACAACCACATCAACAACAATTGAGTTGTCCAAAAATACCTCAAAATCTAACTAAATATTATATTTGAATTTATTTTCAATTCCACATTTAGTTTTAATAATTACAATTATTGATCTCGACTCATTTTACATAAGTTAATTGTTTGCTAATTAATTATATTTATTTAATTAGATGAGAGGACCTAGTAGCTATATACCCCAACTTTTCACCCCTCAAGCCCCTAAATGAGAAGTCAAATTTATGTGAAAATCTCAACACATTTTATAGGTGAGTTAAGAGCTTCAAGCTATTATTTGGTAATCTAGATAAGAATGACATAGCCACATCAACAACAATAGAGTTGTTAAAAAACACCTCAAAAAATAGTTGGACCAAAGCATGTGCATAAGGCATGCATTATAGATTGTCTTATGTGCCACCATATAATTAGTTGTTTATTTAACATACCCTATAAAAATAGATATTTTTTCCTGTTTAAGTACAAACACATCAACTACTAATTTATAACTTTACTGTAATGATACTACAACTTTTCACATGCAATTTTTTGTCTATTTATTAAGTACAAACATGATGGCTACTAACAATGACACTAGAACTACTCTTGAAATGTGATTATATGACTCTTGGAAATGGAAATGGAAATGGATCCTTTAATAGTCCATGATATCAGGTGATCTATTTTTGGGTCTATAGATGGCTTATAATAAATGAGATTGCCCCATACTCCATGCAAGAAACATCTAACTGTGCTACAAATGAGGTATACCCCCTGCAGGATTTGAACTTGTGACCTCTCCTTAAAAAGTACAAGTTTCAACCATTAGGTTTGAAAAGAAAAAGAGAGAGCACTCCAAAAGCACATCCCAAGAAGCTCAGTCAAATTAGGCTAGTTGGTATACACATCTTTTTGAACTCCATTATTTACTTTGATTGCTAACTAATTATATTTATTTAATTAGGTGAAAGGACCTAGTAGCTACACAACACAACTTTGCACCCCTCAAGCCCCTAAACAAGAAGTCAAATTTATGTGAAATTGTAGCACATTTTATAGGCAAGTTAAGAGCTTCAAGCTATTATTTGATCTTCTCGATAAGAATGACATAGCCACATCAACAACAATAAAGTTGTTCAAAAACACCTCAAAAAAAAAGTTATATCAAAACATGTGCATAAGACATGTACTATAGATTGTCTTATGTGCCACCATATAATTAATTGTTTATTTAACATACTCTATGAAAATAGATATTTTTGTCTATTTAAATACAAACACGACGACTACTAACATACAACTTTACTGTAATGATACTATAACTATTCACATTTTTTTTTTGTCTATTTATTAAGTACAAACATGACAACTACTATGGAATGACTTTACAACAATGACACTTTATCACTCTTTGAAAAGAGAAAGAGAGAGCACTCCAAAGGCACATCCCAAGGAGCTCACTCATATTAGGCTAGCTGGTATACACACATCTTTTTGAACTCCATTATTTAGTTTGTGTGCAAATTAACATGGAAAATTTCGCTGGTTTGAAGGCCAAGGCAAAGTCCCGGTTCCCGAGTAGAAGTGTTGATATATCTTTGGGAGATCTAAGTGGTGATTGAGGCTATTACCTAGTTTAGCTAAGCTATAAGGTATCCGTACGAAACCTTTTTCATTTGGCAGCTGCCCGGCTCGACCTGGCCCGGGGCAGCTCATCTGAAGACGCCAGAATGCTAACGGTCTCCGTTGGGACATGATGGCTATCTTTAAGCTCTGCCTCTCCGATTGGCGAGAACAAAAGTTTGGCGTTGACGAGAAAAGGCAACGCCGGTGCCGGGAAGTATAATTGATGTAAAATTTGGTGAGACTGTGACGCCCCAGATTCCAATGCCCATTACGGTCTGTGTGAAGGAGAAGGAGCCGTAAATTGAAGGGGGGCCCCTGGGCTACTGAAGCTGCAGGTAGTACAGCAGAGTTCCTGTGCGTGGGCTGCGTGGCCATTTAACCGAGCCTACACCTACCTTGCGACATCGGCCCCTTACTCCTTTCTTGTCTTTTGTTATCGTCATCTCTCATCATTGTCCGTCCGACATTGACGCAGCATTAACCTAAAAGGGTAGAGAGCCGTAGAGCTTGGAGGCCATACTGTGGAGGGGAAACGGTCAGATTTGGGCCGGACCGTTTGGAATGAATCGACGCCATTGGGGGAGAAGGTTATTTGGGAACCTTGATTTAATTCGCGGGCTCCTCTTGCCATTGCTTTTGGTTTCTGCCACAACATAAAGCAAAGAGGTCTTAAATAATTCATATGTTTTAATTGGGTGACCTGGTTTGGAGGAAAGAGACCGAGGTCAATATCATCTGCAGTAGCCATCGCGCATTACCCGACTTGTAGCTTTCAGAAATTAGTCACTGTAAGTAATAAATCTAAGGGGCACGCCCTCGCCCACGCCCACGACCATTTTAGGTGTTCATTTTTAAGTCTTGTGCAGAGGCCAGCGTCTACAGGGGAAGGACTTCACGGCTCTTTTGTTGGTAGCGGGATTCGAACTCGCCTCCCGAGACGCGAGTTCCATACGTGGTCTGAAAAGGTTGAGGTGAGGTGAGGTGGGTGGTCATTATTATATACGTCAGGTGAGAGGGGTGACCTGTGAATGAACACAAGTACTACTACTAGGGGGGAGCTTAATGTGGTTGTAGCCTATTTAGCCTGTTTTGATTTGAGGCCAAACAAGCAGAGAAAACCAAAAATGAAGACCTCTTCCACTTGGGAATGGGATAACCTCGTGCTATTTCCTGGCAATGGTGGGCTCAAGGCCAGCAGTGGCGATGGAAAAGTGAAGGAGCAGACGGTGAAACAAGGCTCACCATCTTCTTCTCCTCCGACGACTTCGACTAGGGAGACTCGAACCGTGGGCGCTCCAGAGGGCAGTGAGCACAGCGGAGTGGTGACAGTCGCCGTTCCCGCAGGGTCAGGGGAGTCGGTAATCGGGCTGAAGTTGGGGAAGCGCACTTATTTCGAGGCCGTAAAGGCAATTCCAGCAGCATCGCCCTCGCCGTCGATTAGTCCAGCGACGAAGAAACAACGGAGTGGGGTGCAGCAGGGCGGAACCCAACAGGTTTCCCGGTGCCAGGTGGAAGGGTGTAAGCTGGAGCTGAGCGGTGCCAAGGATTATCACCGCCGCCACAAGGTCTGCGAGCCGCATTCGAAGGCCTCCAAGGTAATCGTCAGCGGACTAGAGCAGCGCTTCTGTCAGCAATGCAGCAGGTTTCATTTCCCTTCTTCCCCCGCTTCAATTCACGTTGTTTTATACTCGCTTGTTAACATCTCTCATTTTCCTCTACTTAATTTCTCTTCTCCCAACACCAACTGCCTTTTTGCCCTCGACAAAAAATTTCAACTAGAACTAGCATCATCTCACGGTCATGTTGACTCTTTCTTTGGTGTAATTCAATTAAGTAAACGGAAAGTGGTATTAACATGAGATTATGGGGATTCATCTATCTTGTTTCCACTCAATCTCTGTAGTTTCCGGTCAATATTCATCGACCCGTATTTCATGATTAGTCGACCGTTCCCATGAATCCATCTCCCCTGACCATGAATGGTCCACTTAGCGCTCATCCAATCTAGGTGATGCCTAGGTGACGCACTGGTATATCATTGTCATGACATACCTTTTGTTAGTGGGAGAAGATGAATTCATGCAGGGATTCGTAACCCTGAGCGACTATTTGACCCCATGTACTTATTTTCTTCCTGAATTTTGAACTTTAATGCATCTCGCAGTCTATGTATGTTGCATGCTGAAGAATTGCTTAAATTGAGTTAACCACATTGTCTGTAGGGTTATGAGATAAATCATTATCCGTCCATGTTTTTAATTGCTTTTCCTTCATCTTCGCTCATAATGGGGTCTAGAACTAAAATTATTTTTATTGATGCTTCTTGAACTAGTATTCGTTAAATCTTCCTTCATGTGGGTCTAGAACAAAAATTGATTTTCTTAATATTTAAACATTCGAAAGCAATATTCGGGGAGTCCTCCCTTGCTCCTGGTCTATCTATCGATATTGATAAAGATGTTGCTATTTTATAACAGCACATCCCCAGAGCAGATGTGAAATAAGAAAATACAGATCTCTTCTCTTCGTACGTTGATATCTTGCTTACAGATTTTGAGCACTTACTTGACTGAGTGAAGATTTCAGTGCCCTTCATACACTATTGTAGGGATCATGGATGCGTCCATCTTCAAAGGAAAACTTAGGCTAACCTTTGTCTTCAAAATTAATGGCATGGCTTAAAACAGGTGTAATAGAGTGCAGTTTCAACATCATCTGTTGTAGTAAGGTAATTCTCTTGGTGTTGGTATAAACTTGAATGTGATAATTAGGAATAATTAAGTTAGGTAAAGAAAATAATCATTAATAACTAACTTATGTGAAGCGGTTCGCTCTTAGCACCAGTCTCGTAGCAGAGGAGATGATATGCCTTTTGAACCGAAGCACAAGTAGAAATTTCAATATAGAACTATACATGTGACTGATCACAGTAAAATAAATAGTAGATAATACTCATAATACAATTTAATCTGGAAAGTCTATAGTGTAAAATGTTGACTAATCTTTTGTCTCAAATGCAGTGAAGGGGTAAATAATGAGAGATGGAAACAGAGATGAAAATACACTGATGCGTTGCGTGAAATTCTAGTGATCATAATCTGTCTGCTTTTCTCTTCCAATCTGACAGTTTGCTTCAATTCAAAGCTGATGGAATCCAACTCTAATGCTGTAGCAGGATTTATAGGCATTTTCTGAGCAATTTCCATTTTTAACGTATGGTAGATAACAGTATCAGGAACTCTAGCCCATGTAAGCCATACCATTATAATAATAGTTCCATTCATAACGTAATGGAAATGCTTCATATTAATACTCTCTTCCTCTTTCCACTGAATATCTAATTGTCTCATGCATTATCCGTAATAGTATTACTGTCGTCTAAAGTTCTTATCTGAAGGGTGATAGGTCATAAGAATACAATTTTTATTTTGGTGGTCTGATACTTTCTCTCACTTCTGTACGCTTATCTTATATAGTGCTTACGAGAAACAATCAATGTATTTGATCATATAAGAACCACTCAATGAGGAAGTTCTTGAGAGGTTGTAACTTCATCTGCATGATTAGATGATTTACTTTACACTGGTATCTGGTATGCAGGTTTCATCTTTTACCTGAATTTGATGAAGGAAAGCGAAGCTGTAGGAGACGTCTAGCTGGTCACAACGAGCGACGCAGGAAGCCTCAACCGGATTCAATGGCAATAAATCATGCACGATATGGTTCCACCTTCTATGGTACTCTAGATAAATTGAAATTGTTAGATGTGTTTTTGTATCCATTTCATAAATACTCTATTTGTAATTTGATTAAATTATATTTTATTAAATCAGCTATCAAAATTAAATTGTGGTGGGTAAGAATCAGCTTATAGGTCTGCTTGTTTTACACATTTGGTGCTTTGTCAATTAGCATGACCTTGAAGAAAATATAAGTTGTTAGAACTTATATCTCATCATTTAACTTAACTCTACCATTAAAATAGTCTTGGGATCAATGGCTGATGTTGAGGTGCCCCACTATTTCTATGTTGGCAGTACGCTATATATCCTGGATTGAATTTCAGCAGTTGTTAAAGTTTATGTCTTCTTTTCTTGCCACTAGAAATGGCGTGGAAATGAGGAATGAGAAAAACATCTTGTTAGTGCTTTAATCTAGAGGATGTCAATTGCTTTGCTGTTTTTTGCTGGCTCGCAGTACATATATTTCGGTTCTACAGCCGTGAATGATGTTACTGCACTAAGAGCTTTAATAGCCATAGACAATAATCAGTTCTACAACTATGCATGATGTAATTCCTCACCTCCATGCCATCTGTTCTACTAGTTAGGGACTCTACATTTGCAACCAGAGGTAATGCAAATCTGAGATTAACGTAAACCTTTGGACAAAGAAAATTCTGACCATAGCATCTACCATGTCCCCAATTCCTATGTTCAGTTAGGCAAAAGCATTTACAGATGTCTTTTAGCGAAGAAAGTATCAACTAAAATTTCCTTGGTCAACCCAATACTCATTTCTTTGTTGCTGCCCTTTTCTAGCTAATGTCATAAAAGTAACAAACATAGTTATGTAGCCTGCCCGGCATAACAGACTGTAAGCTGACATCTCTCTCATATGAAAATAACAGATGACAGGCGACTTAGCAACATATTGATGGATAGATCACATTTCATGCATTCACGATATGGATCAAGTTCAATTCTGGGGGATTCCATCGACTTCAAGCTTGGATATGGAAAAGGATGTTGGCCAAGGGTCAAGTCAGGCGACCAACCAACGTTTGATGGACAAGTAATGGGAGGCCCCTTTTCTCGTTGCAATACAGACAAGCTGCTTTTGTTTCTACAAAGCTCCAATAAGGGTGTACCTGGCGGTGCTATTAATCAAGGCATTCCTCACTACCTGCAAAGCACTGGGGGGCATGTGGGTCAAGCTCTGACCCTTTCATCATCTTCCTCAGGTGAAGATCTTGCAGGGTTAGGTGTAGCATCGGCTACTTTATCAGGAGTCTCTGACTCTGGGTGTGCTCTCTCTCTTCTGTCATCTAACTCCTGGACCTCAAGGGGGGCTCCAGGCTCAGCCTCATTTGATCACATGACCACACGAAGTGTTGGTGTTACAATGGATCAGCTTATACAAGAAACTACTCAGCCTCTCATGGTGCAGCAGCAAGGAGCACAACGCAGCTTTGGTCTTGTCTCACCAGACAAGTTGCTAACTAATTGCTCCCAATCCTCCACAAGCGGCTTTCCTGTAAGTTTGGATAAAGAACACCAAGGAGAACCGCTTGTTGGTATTGGAAACTATGAAGGACACGTGTTTGGGTTGTTGCAGGGGAATAATTTTAGGGGTTCCCATGCAGCAACTTCGCAAGATATTGAACGCACCATGGACTTGATGCACAGGACTTCACAGGCACAAACTAATAATTCCCACAGTCAAGCTGTTATGGTGCACCATGATGGTAGGCAGTTCACTGACTCGCAGCTGTTGAGGTCGTTCGAATCATCTGTTTATGACACTAACCAAATGCTCTAGCTTTCATTATGTTTATTGTATGGGCGTCATTGTTTTGCTTTCAAGAATCTTGAAGCTAAACTATTTAAACTTCATTATGGAACTATTGAAGACTTCTGGCTGTAAAAACATAATTTCGATCAATTTTCCTTTTCGGCTTGTTTGGTATGGTGGTTGTCATGTTTATTCAGATCTTTTAGTCATCCTACTTAAATCTTCTACTTATTATATCTCTCTAAAATACCCTTGATTTCTCTTAGATTGTCATCTTTCTACCTTCCTTGCCAATAGCTGAATTTGTTTGCTAAATTTGTAAAAATATGTGCGCGTGCTTTTATTGCTCAGTTAATGTATAAGATCAGAGACTATGCACTCACTACATCTAATCACTGCTTTGAAGTTTGTACTGATTTCGTAACAAAAGAATCCACATTATAGTTGAGAAAATCAAAATAACTAACTTTATGCAAACCAGAACTAAACATTGGACAAAATGAAAATACTGATATACAAAGAGATGGTTCACGTTTATGTATGTAGGTGGATGCTCATTACTAGCAAACATTGTGATCGGGATGTTAGCAGACATACAGAGAAATACATATAAAATTGGCCTCCTGAAATAAGAATCGTAGATCTTCTAGCAATGCTGGCACTGCTTCCTTGAAGCAGTCTAACTTGTACTGGCATACATAGAAATATATATAAAATTGGCCTCCTGAAATAACTTGCACTGGCATGCACAGAATATATATAAAATGGGCCTCCTGAAATAAGAATTGTAGATCTTCTAGCAATGCTGGCACTGCTTCCTTGAAGCAATCTAGCTTGCACTTTTGGTTTTAGAGAGCTTTAAGCCGGGGACATTTTAATCATCTATTTATGACACATACCAAATAATCTAGTTTTCTTCATGTTTATCATATGGGGCGTTATTGTAAGTCCTAAAGTGGAAACTGCTCAAAACCTTGCTATGAAACTACTGAAGTAGAACTGTTCAAGCTGTGAATATTTGCACTAGAAATAATTTGTTTTCAAATTCTTTTCCACTTGTATGCTACGCTGGTTATTATCTTTATTAGAGTCTGTTGTTATCGAGCTTGAAACCTTTGCTCTTTTTATCTTTCTAAAATCCCCATGAATGCTCTGTTTTTGTCTTCAATTTTCTTTGAGGGCTGCTGAATATGTTCACTGGATTTGTAAAAATATTAGTACTTGCTTCTATTTTCTAGTAATGCATGTTATCAACTTATCAGAGATTATGCATCCACTACACTTACTCACTATAAAATGTCTATATAATCTGAGAATTTATCGTTGTCGGTATAGAGGTTTTGAAGTTGTATTGATGGAAATCCATGAATATATTGTGAATGCTGTCTAAAACGAAAAACGAAGAACAAAGATTTGAAATTTATAATGTATTGATGCCTTTCTACCGTGCATAATTCCTAACTTTTTAAGTGCTTATATTTGTCCTCTAATTAGAAAGTTGAGTGGTAAATCCTTTTCGACCTCATTACATTGTTTATTATCACACTTATTACATTTAAATCCCATGATTAGCTGGATTCCTGAAGTGTAGTTTCTCTTGCAAGCAACATTAGAGCACTCTAAAACCCAAGACAAACAGGAATTATGATGTTTCAAGGTAGGAGACAAACAGGAACTATGGTGCTTCAAGGTAGGAGAATCAGTATCGCTAGAAGACACGCATGAATTATGATGCTTCAAGGTAGGAGTGTGAGTATCACATTACCAATTGTGCGATTCTTATATCACATAACCAATTCTGCGATTGTAATAACACGTATCCAGTTCTGAAACTCTTAAATACATTGCCAAAATTGCAGAGAGAGCTGAGCATCATGATACCTGTTTATTCAATCTTTGCCTTAAACATGAAGACTGCATGGAGACACCACTCAAGCACAAATATCCCATAGACAAAATAATTAGTGAAACATATTAAACTCAGGCGGCGCATGGATTCATATCCGTTACCCACAATCCTCAAGAAATTAGCACACACATATTTGCTCGGCGTTCTTCAAGGATCATCTTTACTGGAAAATCTGAAAGGGAAACAAAACCAACTTTTGTAAACATATTCAAAAGTAATTTGCAAATGATTGTAGAGTGCTTGCCAAATCCATCAACTTTCGCGTTTAGAGATTTGTGGAGGCCAGGAGGATATTGATGTGGTTGCTGACTGTGTTTCAAAATCAGCGTGTACAACTTCCTGAAACTAGGAGGTTTACAAGTCAATTTAGGCGTTTCCCATCACCATATTCACCAGTACTCGCCTACTGGACAGTCCTAAAAGCAACCGATGACAACTATTCGGTGCCTCGCTAGTAAATGGGGAAGTCACTGTCAACAGTACTTACTGGCAGATCAACAACCAGGTTAGTTGGACTGTTAGGAACTGGTCTCTTCCTGTAGCTTTTGACCCATTAATTTTTAATAAATATTAAAACAAGATATCTGCAATGAAAAGGATATTGTGCCGGCAATCTGTATAAACTAAACTACAAAGGCAAAACGTAGTATTTTCCACTTCCTATCCACTCCTAATTCACTACACCCATGCTCGTAGTTTACAGAATAACTCTCAAGTCTAATGGCATGATGCATTCTCAAGGGCTACCGATGGCAACAATTGAACAGGCATTGCAAAAGTTGAGAAACACGCCGATTGAGTGTACACCCTAAAAATACAGTCAGGACTGCTCTGGCTTATATTCCACAGCACACCTGGATTGAGCAGAATGCGTGGGTATTCAAGGATGAGACACATTTGAAAATTTAACTTCGCCTATCTCGCCTGGCCGCTGGACAATTGTTTTTCTTTGGTTTATTGTTCACCATAACCTTTTACATTTTTCACATGACAGTTGTTTTGTATTTCTGCAAGTCAAATGTAAAATGTATACATGTTGATAGGGATATAGCTTTTTTCTGGAAAGCTGTAGATTTATTTCTTGATGCATGGAATGAATTAAAATCATGCAATAAGACAATTCAATCACTTCAGGGAATTGTATATTATGAATTAAAAAAGTGTATATAATACAATGAGAATGAAGATCTTTAATGAAAAGGGGAAAAGCTAATAAGTAAATGTTATAAATAAACAACTAAATAATTTTAGCCTAGGTTGGAAATATTTATTAGGGGTAAACTTCCAATTGCCGCCTATGATTCAATTGTTGTTTACTCCTTATTCACCTGACCCCCCAATAACCGTTTACATTTTAGTCATTACATTGTTTTAATTATGCCAATAAAAATTTACAAATTACACCAATATATGTTCACTAAATGTGTAGTTGACCAAAAAAAATAAAACACATTGAAAACACCTTTTTAATTATTGAACACCTTAAATTTTTGTGGGTTTTTATTGGTTGTCTAATGAACGGGTATTGGCGAAGTGGTAAAGATGTAGGGGACGAAGGTTTAAAAACACCCTTTTTGAGCACCTTTCGCTTTACGAGTTCCACAAGGCACGTTTTAAATACCCAGAAGCCAAAATTTTCTTTTTAAGGTCCTAACTTGCTTACAAAGAAGCCCTTTTTTTTTTTTTTTTTGAAATCGGACCTATTTTGCACTCTGCATGAATGCACGAAGTTAGCCCTAGCGGCTATTGGTACGTTTCCCCTAGTTAGATTTGAAGGTGAGTAAGTGAAGTTGAAGATGTGTGGAATTAATTTATTACATAAATGATTGTTTTAGAATTCTGCAAATTGATTGTGTTTTGTCTTAGTTCATGTATGCACATGCAAACTTGACTTTTATGAATGCAGGTCTGAACTTGATGTGTTGATCTGAATTGTAACTTGCACGATCAATTTGGTAGACAATGGTTTGTTGGAATTCACGTCTTGATATTCTTATATTTGAATTTGTGTAAGGAGTGATGGTGTTCCAAAACACATTTGGAAATTTGTTGAATTGTAAGGGTCATGTGCTCTTTAATCAAATCTTTAGTTGGACTGAATTATGGTTGTTAGCAAAAGATCCAAAGAGAAAAGTAAGCATGCAATGGATCTAGGATGATATGCAATGATATAATGCTTTGATAATTTTGTTGTTATGCTATCATAAATGATTATGACAAGTCCTTGCATAAACCCTAGGTGATTTTACACATGATTTCAAATGAATGAATGATTATCTATAAATGCAACCAAGCACACAAATCAACACAAATGTGCATTAGGTTGCTTCACAGTAGTTAGTGGAAAGAAAATGGTGAGACAAAGTTAAAATTAAAATATTAAAAATTTAGGGTTTAGATTTGTGATGGTAATAGTGACTTGGGTCAAGTTTGCACTCGTGGATATGATCCAAGGCGAGAGATGAGGAATCTAGGTATCAAGGCAACCTTTAGGGATCAATGATGATAGGATGAAGATATAGATCATGAGTTGAGTTCATCCAAGAATTTTATTTGTTCACTTATTATTACATTTACAACACTTTAATCAAAGTAGCCCCAAAACATAAGGAAAAATGACATGGGTGCAATCTTCACCATAATATTTTTTCCCCCACATTGATGTATATGTGAATAATTAAGCAAATGCAAGTTACAATAAAACAAAAAGGTCAACATGGAAATTAAATATTTTTTAGACACTTAAGATATATATCTATATAAAGTAATGAACCATTCTTGATTTTTCTCACAATGATCATTCCATATAAACTTGCAAAATTTTAAAAAAAATGTAATAAATAGCATTTGTCAAGCATTTAAAAATGATCATAGTTATAACTTGCTAAAAAAGTTCTTAAAAATAGTGAGAATGAAAAGATACAAATGACAAATTTCACTTGTTATGAAAATTCATAAAAGGTTTGACTATGTGGAAATGATTTGACTTTGTAGATAGTTTAATAAAAGCTCCTCTCAAGGTGGGAGTGAGTGAGTTTGTCATTGCACAACACAACTCACAAGTGAATGTGACATGTATGCTTCCCTTCAATTAGTTGTATACAAAGAATGCAAGGAATTGGAGGAATGGAGAAAAAGGTAAGCTAAAAGTATGTAAACATGGTAAAAAAATATTGTCATTAGATAAACATGTAAAGATATAAGGAAGATGTGATCATGGAAGTACATATAGCATGGAATGGGTAAGATGCCCCCCATTGTTGCCCTCAATCAAGGAAAATGATGGTAGCCATACTTGGATAAAAATCATATAAATATCAATGGACCCTTGGTCTACTGGTGAAGTTGAAAGGTTCTAAATGAGCCCTCTAGGGATCAAGTCTTGTTGAGTGCAAAGGCTCTGACACCGAAAAAGGGATGAGGTCAGGATCGTGCCCCAGACAAATTTGGCAGAATGGATACCCCTTAGTCCCTGGCTCTTAGCCAAAGAGGTTCAACCCAAAAAGGCTTGCGCTCTCATGTCGGGTAGCTACAAATAATTTGTGGATGACCTCCATCAAAAAAAATAAAAAAAATCATTATGAACATAGTAAAATGTAAGAGATAGGCAATATAAGGATCATAAACATGTAACCACATGATAGATACATGAACATTTAGTTATAGGGATACAAGCATGGTAAGGGTTATAAACATGTAAGACATGTAAGCATGATAAACATACATATGATAGACATTTATAAGTAAAAGATAATCATGATGAGTGACATAACATAAGAGAAAGATAATCATGATGAGTGACATAACATAAGAGATAAACATCATAATCATGAAACACAAGGAATCATGGTAACATCAAAGTCAAGTAACATAGAAACATAAGAATGAATAAGTGGACATATAAGTAGCTAACATTGAACGTATTTCCCATCTCTGGTTGCTATCCGGTCATTTCCACACCTGTTCAGGAGAACTTTGATGTTACCTCTAGGGCTGGGGATTTTCATCCTCAGGAAATTGTTGGGCTGGCTTGGCAGGCTAAGGCGACACAAGTTGAAGATGGCTGGACTACTGTTACTGGAAAAAAAATCTAAACCCTCTAGGCCTTCTTTTGATATGACTCTTCGCTCCAACAAGCGAAACTCTATTTGTAAAACCTAATGGTGTTTGTTTGGGAGCTGGTTTTTTTGTTGACTGCGGGCTGTCTTTTCTGCAGTCTGGTCTTTTTGGTTGTTTTAAGCAGATTGGCTTTTTGGTTGTAAAGGGTTCTAGATCCCTTCAAAATTTGTTTTCCCCAATATCAAAAACATTGAACGTAGGAGGTATAGAGGCAAACACATAATATATAAAGCATATGACATAGGAGATATGGAGGCAAACAAGGAATATATAAAGCATATGACATAGGAGATACAAAGGAAAACAAGGAATATACAAAGCATAGGAGCTAAACATCATAAACATGGAACATGGAGAAGCATATAATATCAAGAATAGAGGAAGCACATAATAATCTTAAAGAAGATGCTCCTAGATAGAAAAATAAAACATAAAGCATAAATGCAGAAATTGAAATGAGAAGAGGAGAAAACATGACATAAACAAAAGACTCAAATAAAGGACACACAAGAAAAGTAATAAATGATATAGTGTGTTATACACACACACACAAGTTCATCCAAGAGGCCATCCTCATCACAACATTGAATTTCAAGTTTCTTATCCTCAATAACATGACTTTCTTTTTCAGTTATTTGACTTCCTCTTGATAAGAATTAGTACTCTTAGTAAAATGCTATCAATAGGTGTAATTGTAAAATATTTCTTAATCCATTTTATTTTGCTACCTTGGAGGTGGCTTCATAGAAAGATTTTGCATATGTTGAACTATAACATTTTCTTTGGAACCCATGAAGAAGTTCAACCCTTAGCATGAAATGTGAGTTTTTAAAATTTCTTTTATTCTTTTCTTGCTTTCTTGACACATGAGTATTTTTTTTTCATAAGGATCTTTGGAAGGAGTGCAAATATATCTAAACCTTTATGCTTAGATACCATAGTATATGGAACTTAAGGCTCTTTAAGTCTTTTATCTTCGCATTTTTTTTTTTAATAAAGCGGCTGTAAGGGGCCACCCTCTATTTTGGAGGCCACAAACGGGGAACCTCCTCCTCGGCATGAACGCAAGCAAACAGTCCAACCCTACGAGCCTGATAGCCCAGTTGGGGCACAGGGCCTACGAGCACACCAACCCAGCGAAGAATTGGACCTCAGGCCTGAACGCCTAGCACAAGGCATGAACACCAACAACAACAACAACCTCAACATTGAGGGTCAAGTCCAGAGACTTGAACCCTAGTGGCCACAACAACAATGCCACAACTTAACCATTGCACTATTGGATCAACCCCAATTTTTATCTTCACAATTCTTGCTTATTTCATGTACACCATCTTTTCATTAGTATGGAACTTCTTTACATGTCTTGACAAATGTGTCCAATATAATATGATCATATCAAATAATGACATAATGAGCTTTGTAAAATTTGAATACGTTTCCTTCATATGTATAAATTTAACACATTGATGTAAAACCAAAGGCATTGCTTTGCATTGCTCAACCCATGGTCTACCAAGTAATATGTCATTTTTTTGCTTCATAAGAGATGAGTTTTATATTGTTGCGAGAATTTAACTTGGCCCACACTAGGGGAGATCACAGTAGAGGGAACTCCTCCTCGTGGATTTAAGATTACATCTAATTTATTTAGTCATGGTCATGTTGGACCATACAAATCTTTGCCTACTTGTTCCTAATGCCACTACCAGAAACCAAACCTACAATAGAATAAACAATGTGAAAGATGGAAAACTGCAAAACCAACCCACCAAGACATAGACACTAAACAAATATTTTGGGCATCTGTCCAAATCATGCCAAGTTAATGCCAAAATCCTGGCAAACGCTTACATAACTCTTGAGAATATTCAATTTTGTTTATAATTTTGGCACCTAAGTGATTGCAATTTATTCTTTATTTCCTCCATTTTGAGGGTGTTAATTTCCTTTTTCTGCACTATGAGCCTCTCATTGCCCCCCATTCTTTTGTGCTTCTGAACCAGATTTGGTGTGAGACCGCAGCTACATTTTGTTGTAGACATCATCACATTTGCTAGTGTTTCTTTTCTTTTTCTGAATTGTTTGCCCCACTTGTTTCCTTGATCACCACCATTTAAATCCTTTAGACCTTGAGATGTAGCATGAGACAAGGAGCTCTCAACCCCTGAAGTGTGGGGTCCCCCACCAGAAACCGTAGAGCCTGTAGGTTGTTTGGCTGATGGAGCATAAGTGCCCATGGAAAGTAATATGTCATCTTAAGCTAAAATAACATGACATAATAATAGAATTTATTTACAACCATCTTTCAAATGTAAAATAATGCAACCCAAGATTTCAATCAAAATTCCATTAGTACTCTTCTATGATACTCTAGAATATCCATATTCTTGATGCTTAATATTATTGTTAAATAAGTATTGTTTTAGTACATATGTTATATTGACATGCAAGATCAATAAGAAACCAAGTAGATAAAGGGCCTCTAATATTGTTAGAGATATAATGGACCATGAGAGGATCTCCCAAGTAGAAAACATGATCACTCGAATAACATGAAAGGAGGATAATGGATCTCTAGAGTGTATAGAAACCACAAAAGTATCCATAAATGATGTTGCCCAAGAATCAATGTAACAGTCCTCTGTAATTTCCCCTTTTATCAGGATTCGTATCTTTGTAGTGGTTACCCTACTATTTGGTCCCCGTAGGTTGATGGGATGTTTAGGGGACCCTTTTGAGGGTAATCAGTGGTTCCACAACGACCTTTTGATGTTTATCTCAGTATTCTTTTGCTCAGTGACTTAGTGTTTTGGTGGTGGGCCTTCTAGAGGTCATCTTGGTCAATTTCCCCCACTTACTATTTATAGTAAGTCATACTTAGATAAGTCGTCATCATGCCTAGATTCGAAAAATGTGATTGCATCACTCTTTTGAGGAGTTGTTGGTTAATTAATGGAAATAAATTATTTAATTATATTATTAAAGTTAATTGACTTAATAATATTATTATTTAATGATGACTTTATTATAAGGTGTTATAAGGGGTTAAATGACAATTAATAAAGTATTATATTAAAATGATGCTTTAATAATTATTATATTAAAAATCCAACGTATTAAAAGCATCAAAAGCAAATATTTTATTTAATGATTATTTGGCCAAGTGGGGATTTGGAGAGTATAAAAATAAAAAAGCATTTGCTTTTTCATTATCATGGATCATTTTATTGAAAATTGTGCAAATTGGAGAAACTGAGCAAGGGTTTGCTGGTTTTGAAGATTGAAGCTTTTTTAGGATGAAAACCCTCAGAGAGAACAGTGCCTACAAGTGTGAAAGATCATCCAAGGGCATTTTAGAGAGATATTCTCACAAAGAGATTATTACCAAGGCTTCATTGATCTAGAAATTCATTTGCGGCAAATAGAAAGGGTTTCATTGACAAATCAAGAGTTGAATGGTTGGCTATAATTGATGGTTGTTATTTCCTTAGTTGGTTGTGAGATTTAAGGAAAATTTCACACCCTATTGCTAGCACGTGTGAAGCATTTAATGCAGGTCATTTTATTCATGGTAGGTCATACATCTC
Organism: Sequoia sempervirens; assembly: GCA_007258455.2. NCBI lineage: Eukaryota > Viridiplantae > Streptophyta > Pinopsida > Cupressales > Cupressaceae > Sequoia > Sequoia sempervirens. The sequence continues at coordinate 184,353,585 of VDFB02000002.1, forward strand.
CTTGTTAGGTGTGATGTTGTTTAGAGTAGGTCGCTTATGTTTCAAGGCTATAAACAACTATAAGGGAGGCACCTAGGGTTTAGCAAGAGAACTGCAACAATTCCTAGGCGTGGTAATCAAATACAAAGGTGTGGCGTCCATTTCCAGGATTTTCCAGATGCTGGTTAATCACTTTTAGACCTGTATTTGATGTTTTTTTTGGGTATGAATCTTATGTAATTTCCAAGCAATAATAAAAATCCGAGTTGTAGTTTAATATATTTGCTTGAGTTGTCAATTACGCAATTATTTGCATTTTCTTGCATTTCCTGACAAAACCCAAATTAAATTAGAAAAAATATTTTAAACAATTATACATTAAAGGGGGTTATTATAGTGGTATTAGAGCTCAATATTTCCTTCCAACCTACGGGGTTAGGGAAAAGGAAATTTTAGTTGAAGTAAGGGTAAAGATGGCTACAAATAAATCTATGTTTGAACTGATGCATGAATTGTATAAGCTAATGAAGGATCTTGATACTAAAAAGTGATATCTAAGGAAGGTTGCAAAGCCTAAACTGTTGCATAAGGAGGATGAATTACTTCAATGTGATTCACAACCTACAGGTGATCATGGGAAATGAGTTGCAGCAGGCAACGAGATTGGTTTCCAATGTGAGACACTCCATAGTTTAGTGCCTATTGATGGCCACAACATGAGCAGGTTTGATGGAACCTTCAAATTAGAAAATGATGATGGTTCTACATTTATTCCCAATGATGAGGTTACAAGTGGTGTTTGGTTTGAGCCTCAATCCAAGCTTATGGAGAGGAGTGAATCTCATGATGCCTATGCTAGGGAGTTGGAAAAAGATTCATTCCCAAAGACATTTGATCATGAGGAGGTCATGGATCACACTATTCCTGAACAGAGTGATCAACATTATAGCACATGGGATTCAAGCATGATGGTCCCTACATATGACATGGATCCTATTAGGGATGGATCTATTGTTGACCATACTATTGCTAACTTTTTCTACACAGTTGTGCATGAGATATGATGTTGACATTGTTGGTGTTGAAACCAACCATGAAAAACAAATTTGATTTTGTGTTGCATGGTGCTAATCCTAAATAAATTTTTTTTTTATAAGGTTGATGGATCTCAGGAATCTAATCAATTGGTCGGAAAGTTGAAGGTGAGTGAAGACCAAATTTGTGCAATCATCAAACATTTTGATGACACCCTCATGATGATGGTCAAATGTTGTTGGAGGTCTTTAGGAGAACATATGGACCTTTATGGAGAATTTCCCCTTTCAGATTCCAAGGTGCTTAGAGAAGCGATAGTAGAGATGAAGACCAATTATATGCAACTACTCTCAAATAGAGATCACCTACTCCAACTTGGTGAGATCTAATACAATGCACTTAAGGGGAAATAAAGGGAAGTGGATAAGCTTATTGTCATGGAGAATTCCTTGAAGAGCACTCAAAAGTCCCTTCAAGAATCAAAGGTTCAGATTGACAAGCTCTACGAGAAGCTGAGCTTGGTTCAATCTTCTCAATCCACAACATATATCTAGTCTTCTATGACTATTATGAAACCTACAGATGGTTGTGGCATTCATGGTTTGAGGGGAGAACCCCTAATGGTCGTCGAGCATGAGGAGGTTTCAGGTTTGCATGAGCGTGAGGACATGAATGATTCTGACATTTTTCACACAACTTATACCATAGTGACCATGAGTCACCTTTGAGGGAGAGATCCAATGGAGGGATCATGATTCATATCACCCATTGTGGGATGGAGTGTTTCCATCTTCGAAAGATGGAATTGGCACTTGTGGGTCTCTAACTCTATCACTTTCAAATGGTTGTATACAAGGATAGGGATCAGAGTTTCATCATGCAGACATCTCCTTGGCAAATAGTGTAGCTTATGTGCCTCAAGGATTTCTGATGGAGGCACATACCCATGTGTGGCATACACTTGGGAAGATGGGGACACAAGAGAGTTGTGTTTTCAGTATGCATGATCGTATCATTGGACCAACCCACAGTGATGGAGTTTTGCTCCATGTTTTGGTAGGAGACGACTATCCTACTCCATGGGATGTGGATTTTATTCATAATTTTTGGAGGACAACAATTGTACTTGATATTGGAGGAGATTTGCATCATCTCCTCGTCATTGGTGAGAAGTATTGGGGTGATACTTCACCACCCTATGAACTTGGCAGTATCATTTGCATCCCCCCAGGTCAATCTTATAGTCTTGAGGGTGATTATTTGTTCCATATTAGCAACCTAAGAGGAGCTACTATGCATTTTCCGGAACCTATGAGGGGTACTCATCACATCCATGGGAGATTTTCAGAGCTTGGAGTGAGGTGTTGTGATGCTGACACTTCGAGTTACCTCCATCTTCTCATGTTTGATGGATGTGAGGGTCTAATGTGTTGGGACCCAGGTGGTGACTAGTTTGGCATGTCAAATTGATTGGATCTTGATGAGTTGCTTCACCACTTTCAACATGTTGAAGAATATATCAGAGCATCACAAAGGAAGTTAGCAAGTGCTGAGTATGGAAGACTTTAGTTGGGATGAGGGGTCCAGGATTCACTATGCTTGGAAATTTTCTTCTATTTTAGACAGTGATTGACAGGGCTTTCGAGTTTAGCTCTATCTTTCTCTAGTGGTTCCAATGGAGTTTTGGTGGATCATTAAATAGATTGGTTTGGGATCTTGAAATTCTAGATGAGCCTAGTTGTTCATGTGAGGATTGCTTGGGAACAAGCAATCTTGGGGAGGGTGAACTGTAATGTCCCCTTTTTTTGGGATCCATATCTTTGCAGTGGTTAGCCTACTATTTGGTCCTTGTAAGCTAATGGGGTGTTGAGGGGAACCTTTTGAGGGTAATCAATGGTTTCTCAACAAGATTTTGATGTTTATCTCAGTATTCTTTTGCTCAATGACTCAGTGTGTTGGTGGTGGGCCATCTAGAGGTCATCTTGGTCGATTTCTCCCACACTTACTATTTATAGTAAGTCACTTGGTCATATTGCTTTTACTTACTATAAATAGTAAATCATACCTGGATCATTTGTCATCATGCCCACATCCGAAAAATGTGATTGGATCACTCTTTTGAGCTGGTGTTCATTAATTAGTGGGAATGAATGATTTAATTATATTATTAAAGTTAATTAACTTTAATAATATTATTATTTAATGATGACTTTATTATATGGTGCTATAAGGGGTTAAATGATAATTAATAAAGTATTATTTAAATGATAATTAATAAAGTATTATTTAAATGATGCATTATTAATTATTATATTAAAAAGCCAATGTGTTAAAAGCATCAAAAGCAAATATTGTTTTACTAATTATTTGGCCAAGAGGGGATTTGGAGAGTATAAAAAGCAAACAACATTTTCTTTTTATTATCATAGATCGTTTTATTGAAGCTTGTGCAAATTAGAGAAACTGAGCAAGGGTTTGTTGATTTTGAAGATTGAAGCTTTTTGAGGATGAAAAATCTCAGAGAGAATAGTGTCTACAAGTGTGAAAGATCACCCAAGGGCATTCTAGAGAGATAATCCCACATAGAGGTTATTACTAGGGTTTCATTGATTGTTCCAGAAATTCATTTATAGCAAATACAAAGGGTTTCATTGATAGATGAAAAGTTGATTAGCTGGTTATAATTGTTGATTGTTCTTTCCTAAGTTGGCCATGAGATTTAAGGAAGACTTCACACCCTATTGTTGGCATGTGTGAACCATTTAATGCAAGTCATTCCATTCATGGCAGGTCGTACATCTCCTTGTTGGGCGTGATGTTGTCTAGAGAAGGTCACCTATGTTTCAAGGCTATAAATAGTTGTAAGGTAGGTTCCTAGGTTTTGGAAAGAGAACTACAACAATTCCAAGGCATGGTAATCAAATACAAAGGTGTGGCATCCATTTTCAGGTGTTTCTAGATGCTGGTTAATCACTTTTAGACCTACATTTAATGTTGTTTTTTCGGGTATGAATCTTATGTAATTTCTAAGCAATAATAAAAAATTTGAGTTATTAGCTTAATATATTTGCTTGAGTTGTCAATTACACAATTATTTGCATTTTCTTGCATTTCCTAGAAAAACCCCAATTAAATTAGAAAAAGCATTTTAAATAATTATACATCAGAAGGGGTTATTATATCATCCATGATATCTCTATTAGTATGTAATTGATCTATAGAAAATGAATCTTGTTCATTAGATCCATTGATGCTATTATAATGATTAAGAAATGGATTATATAAATTTATATTTTTTATGGGCGAGGACCTGAATGATTGGCCCCCATCATTAACACCATCACTATGAATCATATTTTTATCAATTAAATCTTGTACATTACATTTCCATGACATGCAACCTTGAGAATGATTTCCATTAATTCTATAAAATTATAAAATACATTTTCATTCTAGCGCTTAAGCAACCCTCTACTTGGATCTAATGGACACATAAGTGGAAGAGTAATCAAATTTGACATCATCAAACTTTGGAGCATAATATTGAAGGAATCTTCTAACTCTAATGGTTATAATAGACTCCAACACCATGAAAATTAGTCATAATATGGATAACACATACACTACACCCTTACTAAGAGGCACCCACTGAGTCACTCATACTCTCTTGACAAGAGCTAGTTGAGTGGGGGTTGGATTGAGGGGTTGTTCACTTTACGAGGAAGTAGAATGTCACAAATGGTAGCAAAGTTGTTGTAGTCTATTGTGTTTACAATATGGGATTCAGTGGGATGTTAATGGGTGGTTTGGTTATTGTTGATGTTGATTTGATGCAATTGTGCAATTAACTCTCATAGTAGATTAAGGTTTGTGTTTCTTGTTTCACAAATTTCATTTTATTATTCTTTATTATCTTTGAGAGTTCTTTAGAATTTGACCTTGAATCTAAAAAATTCATGTTATGTTTTCATCGATCCTATTTTGATCTATCTCTTGTAAGATTTTCATTGGTTCATTGAATTGTTCTTTGGTGGGAATCTCTTCAATAGGAAAGTCCTCCTTGATATAATTTAGTATTTGATTCAATCTAGTCTTCTTTCACTCTAAGACGCATCAAGCATGAAATCTGAGTCAGGAGGAAATAAAACTTGGGAAAGACAGAAGCTTGATTTTGCTCATTTTAAGTGCACTCATGGAATTATCAAGGGCTTCTGCTTCTCTTTATTTTAGTTTCGATTTTTGATGATGATGCAATCTAATGTAGATGCAATTTTATACCATCTTTTGGTATTTTTCTTGGAAAATCTAATATTTTCTTAAATAAACTAGTTTACAGGAAAGGAATCTTTATCCAAATAGATACAACCATAATGATTTTTGGTAAATGTAATCTTTATGTTTGATTGTGTGTTTCAATTTTGGGTACCGCATGTTGGGATCAAGGGTTTTCAAATAATGTGGTTGAAATTAAATATGAACTATTCTCATCTAAAGAAACAAAAAATTTCTAATCTATGAAAGCAAATAAATATCTTACTCTAGCAAAGAAGAGTCAACACAGTGTTACTTTTCTTAGGTAAATTTAATATTTCTAATTACTATTGAAAGATTTTAAAACCAAAATAAAAAACTTGTGAAAATTTAGAGAATCTTTTTGTATTGATTGTGCTATCTTTATCCTCAAAGAATCAAGCTTATTTTGGAGCCCCCTTTATAGTAATTTGAACCTCTTCTTTATGATAATGGGGATTGGGGAAGCTCTAAATCTAGGAAATTGGAGATTACTTAGAAAATATAGAAATTTTTGAAGCTTTAATGCAAAAAGGGAAAAGGCTCACAAATTTATATAAGAGCATATGAATGTTGTAGGTGGAGGATGTAGTGCAAATTGACTTGATTCTCTATAGGTGATTCATTATACTTGTGTTGGGAACAAGGGAATAGGGAACAAGAGCTCTTAGCAAGAACTTGGTAAAATACAAAAAAAAATCAACCTCCTAGATGCCAAAGACAAGGGGAGTATTTATAGGTTTAAATCCTCTCAATCATGGGGAAGTGGAGTTGATGGGTAGATTAATTAAGAGTTGATTGAGAGTTGAGAGGAGAAGAGAATCAATTTGGGGGAGTGAAAGATCAATTATGACTAGAAAGAACTCTCAATCATAGAGAAAAATGGTAGAGAAATAGCTAAACTTTAAGTAATTATTTGTGTTCCAAAACTATTAAGCTTATTCAGAGGGTCAAGGTTACCCCTTTTTCTAGGGTTGATCATGTAGGCGACCCCACAACTTAAGATAGGTCACTCAAGAAATTGTATAGTCCCCTAAGAGACACTTCAATTGAAGGTTTACAAAAGGTTGTTGATGTTGTGCAAGCACCTTGAGCTTAGTTTAGAGGCTAAACAAGATTTATAAGAGGCTAAGATGTATAAGAGGCTAAGAGGGACAAAAAAACTATCATCAAGAAGGGAAATTTTGAGAGGATGTGTAATTCACAGCTTGTGTTTCAAGAGCTAGACTACCATGTTAGTCTGTGCAACTTTTGGACACTTACATATTTTTCCCCTTGGGTATGGTAGTCTACATAGTAGGTAGGTACAATTATTGGAAATTGGCATTGAGGATCTTGCACTTATGTGTACCTACCTTGGTTTTTGTCTCATATTTGGACTTATAAAATGAATTGGTTAAACATACATAATATGACACTTTTGAAATTGAAAATAAAACATGATGAGAGGACTTGTTGAACACCAAGAATACTGAGAGGGGGGGTGAATTACTATTCTCTTAAACCATTCAAGCATTAAACATCCAATTACCAAGGCATATTCAACTATAATAAAGAAAGAAAAATGAAACATTCACAACATCACATAACACATGAACACCAAAATTTTTATGTGGAAAACCCAAAATGGGAAAATTAAGGTGAGGATTAGCTCACAATATATTATAACTTGTTATAGTATATTTACAGAAGTGCTCACTACAGGTGGAATCACTGTCCAAAAAAAAAATATAGAAGAGATATGGTGGCTCACAACCTATTTTGAACTATTACAATTGCCTCTTTTATATGCATGAAATATAGTTCCAATGAAGCTCAATAAACTGACTTTACACACTTCATCTGAAACAAATCTAACATTGCTTTTATCTGCATTCACACAACTCTGATCTTCAACTCAACATTCACAACTTAACTTCACACTGCTCTAATAATATTCACATGTAAGATCTTCGCATCATACATCATATGTTTTTTTTTTTCATCCAAACATCGAAAAGATCTAACATATATATCCACTTCAACTCTAACATCAATTATGTCGGCCTAATTATATGTAACACCCAATATATAGCTTTTCAACTCCAATAATTTCATACATATCTCATGCAAAGATTCAAAACTCAAAACAACTTAAAATAGGTTGACATGAACCTATATTAGATCCCACATAAGACAACAATGCTTATTTAACCTTTACATACCTTCAAACTTGTTAGGTCGGCACGACCTAAGACCTTATAACAAAATCCTTCAACCGTGTATCCACATATGAACATGTGGACCTCAAAACTCAAATCCAACTGGATGCCATCTATCAACATCTCCTTAAATTCGCAAAGCCAAAAACTTATCCATAGAGAAGTGCAAAATCTCCCACACAAATGCACTTGCACAGAGAATGACTGTAACTTGCTAGATCAACTTCTGTTACTCATATATTTCAAACCACTTGTCAAAATATGATAAAATCTTGGAATTAGATACAACTATCATCCAGTGAAATAATGTTATAAGTGTAGAGTGAAACCTTCATTTATGGAGTGGTGCAGACCCAAACACAGATGCTTTGTTACCCTAAATTAACCAAATTGACACTTAGTCAATTTCCCACACAACTTACATTTTCAAATCAAACCATCTTGCAAATATTTCTTCCTCAACAACTCAAAAACCTGTTAGAACTAATCAAAATGGCCCGTAACCAAAAACTTCACATAAGTTACAATGTTGATATCAATGAAAATAATGCAACACATCGTTATTTACCTTTGCTTTTTCCTCATGCTCACGTTTCCAACTTCTAGCAATCTCAACAATCTCCACCTTTTTCATTGATGGCAACATGCAAAAAATTCTCCAAAACATTCTCCCCCTTTGACATCAAGGGAAAAAGGTGCCTATACAATAGTTTTGACTTTCACCAAAACTCCCCTTGAGAAATGTACGTATATATACAAACTGAAAATAATGGATTGACTCCCCTTGAGTCATGTACCAAAGAAAAAACCAAAAAATGTACTGGAAACAACATTATATAGTCCACATATGTACAAAGAATCTGAATATAAATATTGAAATGCATAAAAAGTGAGAAATATGTCAACCGAAGGTGGTTGAATCCTGCAAATTCTACAAATAGTTTTGCCATGCTTTCCTACCTTCTTCCCATTCTCTCTTTGATTCCTTAATAAATCTACACTATGTTTCAAACTCTAGCAATAATTCTTCTCCTTCTTCTGAAGTGCCAGGTATCAAATTCATCTGCTTGGATTTTTCCACACTCAAAAGAGCTTTTGAAACAAGTAGAAATTTGGTATTGAAAATATCCCTTATTTCTCCAAACTACAGAATGATGTGTTCTTTATGGGCTTGCAGTTGAAAGAATTTCTTGTGCATGTATTCTATTACATTCCTTATTTCTCCAGTTAGGTCAACTGCTAGATCATAGCCACTTGAGGTAGAATTAATTTGAGACTCAATAGAGTCCATCTCTTTCCTTATGCTCTGTGTGGCTCTGGGCCACTTCATGCCATATTTGTTGCAAGTATGAAGGTGTTGTCATTGATGTCAATTGGTTAAGTGGTTGTCAACTGATTATTGTTGTCATTGATGTCAAGACAATTGGTTATTGGTTGTATATGTTGAGGATATTGAGAAAATTGTAATAAAGAAAGTTTGCAAGTATTATGTGTGTGCTCCTAGATGTGCTGCTATGCTTGTGTGGTTCAGACATATTGTTCATGGTTATTGGTAGTTGCTATATCTAGAATTTGGGCTTTTGGATCGTTGTACAGTGCGAGATATCTTCACCAATTGTGAACTGTACATTTTGGAGTGTCTAGTTGAGGTCTGGGAGAAATGTAGTTGCTATGGATTTCTCCATATTTTGGTTTTAGGACTTGCGGTTCTAAGAGTAAGCTGATGAGGTCATGTTCAAGTGAAATTTTTTGTCCGGGAAGATTGGATCGAGTTAAGGTTGTGTGCTTAATTGTTTTACGTGTTTTACATTGGTGTTGGCCGACCTTGTGCTAAACACTACTTACAAAGTTCATGAAGTGTGTCGAGGTGTGTTGGGACTTATTTAGGAACTCATTAAGTATATGTTTGGGTCACCCTCATTCTAATTCTACTGTAGAATGTTTTGGTGCCAACCTAATTTAAATTTATAAATGCAAATGATGTGTGGCCGACCTTGGATGTGTTTCAAGGTTGAAGATGGTATAAATATAAGTTGAGATGTTGATGAAATATAAGATAGATGAAAGATAGATGCGAAATAGTGTGTGATGTGAGTTAGAGAATATCAGTGCAAAATTCAAGTGGCGAGTTCTTAGAGGCAGTGAGATGAAGGTGTACTCTATCATTCAAGCATTTCTGCAAGTGTGTGAGCGAATTGTGGTAGAAATATCTGTTGCATTGAGATATTTATCTCTTTGTGACAATCCTCTTCTATCTTCTTTGTAATTCTGTGGTAGTGATCCTTTCGAGCAGTGAGCCTTTATTGGACAATAAGTCCTTTTTTGGACAAGTTCTATCTTGGTAATGAGCCTTTCAGCAGTGAGCCTATGTATTTGGTTTTGGAATTCTCTATATTGTGAGCTAATCCTCACCATGGTTTTTCCACGTAAATTTGTTGTTATTGTGTGTATGGTTTACTTTTAGTTTTTGCTTCTGCACTTAATGATTAATCACATTAGCAGAGTAAAGAATATGTTAATGGTTATTGATCTTACTTTTGGTGAAATTTTTAAAGGTTAAAATTGCTACAATTGATTCACTCCCCCTCTCAGATGTCTTCTTCAACAATTGGTATCAAAGTTTGGTTCCTTGGAGAAGAGCTTAATCACTTAAGGAAGGTTCGGGATGACAAAAAAGATAGTTATTAAGTGTCCTAAGTTTGATGGCACTAACTACACTTTCTGAAAGGAAAAGATGGAAGGATAGCTGGAATACTGTGGATATGATGTTGAGAAAGCTTATAATACTCCATACACAACTCCGACTAATGGTCAATACTATGGATATTATGTTGAGAAAGCTTATAATACTCCATACACAACTCTGACTAATGGTCCAAGTACTGCTAATGAGATCAAGGAGCATGAAGCAAACAATAAGGAAAAATTTATTCTAAAGAATAGTCTTTCACATTTCGAATTAATTAAAGTTGTAAATATGAAGACTACTAAAGAGGTTTGGGATGCATTGGAAAAGATCCATGAAGGAGATGAAAAGGTTAAAGAAGCAAAATTGCAGAACTTAGAGGATCAATTTCGAGATCCTACGAATGACTGAAGATGAGAACATTAAATCCTATGTATAGAGAGTGGATGAGTTGGTAGGTGGAATGTGAGGACTTGGTGCAATGGTGGATGAATCTAGGATAGTAAAGAAGATTATCAGAACTCCCCCTGATGCATATATTGAAAAGGTATCTGCTATTGAGGAATTTTTAGATTATAAGACCTATACTAAGGATCAGTTGTTGGGTACTTTAACCTCATTTGAAATGAGAAAGCCTAGCTTGAGAAATGGATCAAAGAAAAAAATTGCTTTTAGGGTTACAAAAGTTGAAGATCTAGATGAAGAAAACTTCGATGAAGTGGAAGCTAACTTTGTAAGAAAAATGAAAAAGGGATCCGGTAAGTATCAAGGTAAGTTACCTCTCAAATGTTTTAGTTGTGGAGGAATGAGTCATTATGCTTCGAGGTGTCCCAAAAGAGCTAAGAGGAATAAAAATAGAGAAGGAAAAGAAAGAAAAGGAAAGATGATCAAGAGAGCATATTATGTGAATGAAGATGCTGGTATTTCTGATGAAGAGTCTAATTATGGAGATTTTGATGATAATGAATGCTTGTTCTTGGCAATAAAAGATGAATATACTCCTGCTAATACTGAAAGATATGTGAAGGAAAGCACTCTAGAGAAGGTTGAAGGTACTATGATCTCTACTCTTCATACTAAACAGGAAAAAAACTACTGGGTTGTTGACAATGGTTGTTCACATCACATGAATGGTGACAAAAGTAAGTTTGTTAAACTTGAAAAATATGATGGAGGCTTAGTTAAGTTTGGAGATGATATTGGTGCTAAGATTTGTGGGATAGGTTCAGTCAGTTTTGATGGCAAGCATAATACTGATGATGTCTACTATGTTAAGGGTTTAAGGCATAATCTTTTGAGTGTTGGAAAAATGTGTAGTAAAGGATACAATCTTGTGTTCAAGGATGAGAAATGTGAAATAAAGAAAGGATCTAGAACAGTGATTGCTACTGGAAAGAATTATGAAGGAAATATTTATCAACTTAAGGGTGTTAATGGACATTGCTTTATGTCTCAGATTAATGATAGTTGCTTATGGCACCAGAAGATGAGCATTGGATGAGAGAAATAGAAGAACTTATGTAGATTGAGAAAAATAAAACCCGGGAATTGGTTCCTATACCGGAAGATAAAAACATAATTGGATCAAAATGGGTATTTAGAAACAAGTTGAATGAGAATGGAGAAGTGGTCAAAAATAAAGCAAGGATTGTGTGTAAGGGTTACTCACAAGTAGAATGTATAGATTTTCAGGAGACTTTTTCTCTGGTGGCTAGGATGGAAACTATCAAAATGTTTTTGGCATTTGTTGCTCATAAGGATTTTAAGGTTTATCAGATGGATGCACAGTCTGCATTTCTGAATGGTGAGCTAGAAGAAGAAGTCTACATGGAACAACCAAACATGGTCTACAGATTAAAGAAGGATTTATATGGATTGAAGCAAACTCCTTGAGCTTGGTATGCAAGGTTGGACAAATATTTAATTTAACAAGGTTTTAGTAAAGGTACTGTAGATAGAAATTTGTATTTCAAAATTGAAAATGACAAAATCCTGATAGTAGTTGTATATGTTGATGATATTATCTTTGGAGGAAATGAAAAAATGTGCAAAATTTTTACTGAAGAAATGCAAAAAGAGTTTGAGATGTCTATTTTTGCTGAGATAAATTTCTTTCTTGGGCTGCAAATCAATCAAACAGAAAAAGGGATTTTTATTTCATAGTCAAAGTATGCAAAATAAATGTTGAAGAAATTTGGGATGGATGCTTCCAAACCAGTATGCACTCCTATGGTGACTAGCTGCAAATTGGGTAAAGATGATTATTTACCTAAGGCTGATCAAAGCAAATTCAGATCAATGATTGGAGGTCTTCTATATTTAACTGTTGCCAGATCAAATATCATGCATACAGTTTATCTTGTGGCTAGATTTGAAGAGGACACTAAAGAAACACATGTTGCAGCTATTAAGAGGATATTCATATATCTAAATGGAACTCTAGATCATGGCTTATGGTATCCTAGGGATACTGATTTTACACTAAGTGCTTATATAGATGCAGATTGGGCAGGTTGTGTTGATAACAAAAAAGTACAAGTGGTGGTGCATTCTTTCTTGGTTGTAGATTGGTGTCTTGGTTAAGTAAAAATAAAGATTTAGTTTCCTTATCCACTGCAAAGGCTGAGTATATTGTTGTAGCATCTTGTTGTACACAAGTTTTTTGGATGAGACATACATTGAAGGATATCAAAGTAATGTATGAAGATCACATCTCTATTTTATGTGATAATATAAGTGCAATTAACATTTCAAAGAATCTAGTGATGCACTCAAGGACAAATCATATATCAATAAGGCATCACTTTTTGAGAGAAAAGGTCATGGAGAATGAAGTAAATCTTGAGTATGTACCTACAAAGGATTAGATTTATGACATATTTACTAAGGCTCTTCCTAAAGATACTTTTGAGTATCTCCAGGAGAAGTTAGGGGTTATTTCCCTTCCTTTCTTGAATTAGATGCATATGGAGATGCATCGGCCTTGTGGATCTATGGATCTATCTTTCTTCTGGACTGATGTTTGGTGGCTACCTCTTAGGGTGAGCAGGTAGTGTCATATGTTGTCATTGTGGAGTTGTTTGGGTGTACTCACAAGGGGGAGTATTTTGTATTGGTAATGTCCTTAATGTCAAAGGGGAGAATAATGTAAAATATCTTTTGCTTTTTCCATTGATGTCAAAGGGGGAGAAGGTATCATGTGAAAAAGTAAGAGGGAGAAAGCATTCTGAAAATTGATGGTTCATAACTGTTGTGTTTTCTTTGATGGTTTTTCACATCATGTGTTGCCATCAATGAAAAAGGGGGAGATTGTTGCAAGTATGGAGGTGTTGTCATTGATGTCAATTGGTTAACTGGTTTTCAACTGGTTGTTGTTGTCATTGATGTCAAAACAATTGGTTATTGGTTGTATATGTCAAGGATATTGAGAAAATTGTAATAAATAAAGTTTGCAGGTATTATGTGTGTGCTCCGAGATATGCTCTGGGATGTGATGCTATGCTTGTGTCGTTCAAACATATTTTTCATGGTTATTGGTAGTTGCTATATCCATAATTTGGGCTTCTGGATCGTTGTACAATGCGAGACATCATCACCAGTTGTGAACTGTGCATTTCAGTGTGTTTGGTTGAGGTCTAAGAGAAATTTAGTTGCTCCGGATTTCTTCATATTTTGGTTTCAGGACTTGCGATTCTGAGAGTAAGCTGATGAGGTCGTGTCCAAGTGAAATTTGTTGTTCGGGAAGATTGGATTGAGTTAAGGTTGTGAATGCTTAATTGTTTTATGTGTTTTACACTAGTGTTGGCCAAACTTGTGTTAAACACTACTTACGAAGTTCATGAAGTGTGTTGAGGCGTGTTGGGAAATTAGAATGTTTTGGCTGCCCTCATTCTAATTCTGTTGTAGAATTTTTTGGTGTCAACTAATTTAAATTTGTAAATGCAAATGATGTGTGGCTGACCTTGGATGTGTTTCAATGTTGAAGATGGTATAAATATAAGTTGAGATGTTGATGAAAGATAGATGCGAAATAGTGTGTGTGATGTGAGTTAGAGCAGATCAGTGCAAAATTCAAGTGGTGAGTTCCTAGAGGTAGTGAGCTGAAGGTGTCCTCTATCATTCAAGCATTTATGCAAGTATGTGAGTGAATTGTGGTGGAAATCTCTATTGCATTGAGATAGTTTTCTCTTTGTGACAACTGTCTTCTATCTTCTTTGTAATTTTGTTGCAGTGAGCCTTCCAAGTAGTGAGCCCTTACTGGACAGTAAGTCCTATTTTGGATAAGTAAGTCTTGTCTTGGCAGTGAGACTTTCGACAAAGATCCTTTGTATTCAATTTTGGAATTCTCTATATTATGAGCTAATCCTAACCATGGTTTTTACCTCATTGGGTTTTCCATGTAAATCTGGTGTTATTTTGTGTATGCTTTTACTTCTTTTAGTTTTTGCTTCTACACTTAATGATTAATCACATTAGCAGAGTAAAGGATTTGTGAATGGTTATTGATCTTACTTCTAGTGAAAGTTTTAAATGTTAAAATTTCTACAACTAATTCACCCCCCCTCTCAATTGTCTTGTTCAACAATATTGATATAGATCCTTTACCTCATCAACACACCCTTGTGCATCCTTCAAAAATTCTGAAAACTTTTTATGTGCAATGGCACATTTCTCAATAATTTCTAGCATTTTCTTATCATTGATTCTCTTTTCCACTTCTCTCTCTACTTCTTCTTTCAATCTGTATACATAAACCTCAAAAGAATCAATTAGCAATTTCAATTTTTCCATACCGGATAGTGATGTGTCAATATTTGCATCGGGTATCGTCTCTTGTAGTGCTTTCACTGCTTCTTCCATTAGTTTGCCACTTTTCTAGTGTGTCTCAATAATCCCTTTTCTTGCAAATGAATGAAACACATCTCCCAATTGTAATTTGTGAAGGGGAGAGATCTTATCCAAGTATACACTACCTTTTTGCATTGGCAATTGTAGTAGTTGTGATGACACAATAGGTTTGAACTTGGGATACATACTCAATAGATTTTTTAGGGAATCTCCAGAGGAGTCCGAAGGCTTTGAAAATTCTACAGCCTTTCCCTTTGAGTTATTTTCTTTTGCATTTCCGTAGTCTATTGGTTTCTCTCTTTCTATTTGTGCATCTTCGAATGCATCCTTGTTCTTATATTCACCTTCATTTCATGTTATTCTTTATTTGCATTAGTGTTCTCTTCATTATCATCCTTATTTGTATTCTCTTCCTCTACAAGGTTTTCTATATTGATCAAAGGAGTAACTTCTTCTTGTACCGAAGGAGGAGTGATGTTTTCTTTTGCAATGTCTTCTCCGATCACTACATCCTCAACATTCCTTTCTATCATGTTCTCCACTTTTGGAGGAGTGTTGTCTAGTGTAGAGTCTTCATTTGCATCATGCTCATGTTGAGCATCATCTATCTGCACATCTTCTTCTACATTTGGTTTCAGAGTAGGGGTATCAACATTCACTTCCTCCCTAACTTCTGGTATCATTCCCAACTTTTGTGCAATCTCCTCAACTTTTTCATTGCTTTCCTTTCTGATTCTTTCAAGATCACTTTGATCTTTCCCATAAGGGTAGTCACCATTTTATTTTTCCTTAGATCCTTGCTAAATACGATGGCTGAAGTGGCTCTTTCATCCTTAGATAGAGGATCACTTACTCTTTTCAAATCTTCTTCCTTAAGCCTTGCTTCTTCTTCTACCACTTCTTTCCTTCTTTCCAACAAAATATTCCATAAATCTGCAAGAATATGTTTCTTGATATTCCTCATATCAACCTCAAGAAAAAAAATGTACTTGACTATAGCTTCAATGATGGTGGATTTATCCACCTCATCTGCATCTTTGTACAAGATTGCGATCTCCTCTAACATCTCATTATGTAAAATACTATTAAATAGTGCCTCTAATTTCATAGGTGAGTGAGGCCTAACCAGTTTTGTTTGTTCTTTTTCTTTGCTTTTACCCGGAGTCTTCTTTTGACCTGTATATGTTTTCCTCTTCTTCTTTTCCAAAGAACCCTTCTTGGCAGCTTCTTTCCTCATGTGGATAAAAAAAATATTCTTTTCTTTCTCGATCTCCTCTTCAATCTCGATGTCAATAATATCAAAACTTCTTCTTTTGGCATTGGCTTTGCCTTGTGAATCATCACTTCTCCTTCTTTGGATGAACTATGGTCCTTCTTCCAATTCTTCTTTTCTTCTGCAACATTTACACTTGTAACCTTTTCTCTCATAGCTTTTTAATTTACTCTTTTTTTAGTAGGGGCAGTAGGTGGTGCATCAATGGTAGTTTTCTTCTTCTCGACTCTTGTGATTTGCATAACTAATGTTGTTTTCCTCTTATCTCCAATAGAAGGTATAGTCCTAGAGGACTTCTAGGTAGTGGGAGGAGTGGTAACTATCCTACCAAATATTCTTATGGTTTTTCTTGAACCTCTTGAATCTGCCTTAGCTTTTTCTTCTCTTAAATGTTGTGTTTCTTCCCTTAACACACCCATTTCCTCTACAATCTCTTCCACCATCTTATTATCCTTCTTCTAAATTATTGGTTTCTTTTGTTTTATGTGTACCTTTATGGATTTATGCTCATATGTTCCATATCTTTCCTTTGATGTGTCCTTAGGACTCTTCAACAAAACATCAACAAAACCAACAAGATCTTCTTATGCCACCTCATATCCTAATTCAGGAACCCATATAGTTCTTGGTTCCACTTCCTCCATAATGCATTGATCTGTTGATACAAGAAATGTGATGTCATTTTTGTATTTTCAACTATTTTCCTTGGAATTATTTCTCTCTCATGCATCTTCCTTTGCAATACTGCAAAGAAAGTAGCAAGAGCCTCATCTTGTGCCTTAACATCTCCAAGAATTCTCATGAAATCTACAATCTGGTGGGCAACTGGTCTTCCTTTTAACCAGGTCACACTTCTAGTTCCAATAAGCTCCTTCAAGAAATAAAATAACAAACGCATAGCCAAAGTGCCATATTTAAATGCATACTTCTTCTCCTTTGTTTGATTTAGGTTCTCCATCAATTGTTGTCTAAGCAACTTGAAAAGATCATAATCCACACCCTTTTCAACCATTTCATATGCCACATTAATTGTGGTGGAAGACATTGAATTTTTCATGTTGGTAAAATAGATTTTGTATCCAATAACCATTGTAGCATACCTAACAATAGGATTTTTGATAGTATTGATGGTTAGGACTCTCTTGTCATAAGTAGCACCAGTACGTTCCATAACCACTTCATTTTTGAAAAATTTCAAAATAGAACCGAGTATGGTGGAGCATAGACTGGTAACCTCTCTTATCACTTCTTTAGTTATCATACTAGACATATCAGTCCAAAAAAATTGATCATGAATTCTACTAAGTGTCATTCTAACCCACTTGTCCTCATAGCAAAAGTTTGGAGACTATTGTCATACATCTAGTTTCTTTGCAACTAGGTTTTTATATTCTGGTTTTATGGAGAAATCATATCCAATTATCTCATTTACCCACAAATCTCCTAGCTTAGTGTGAGGGTATTCATCCATTTTCTCATGTATATAGATCTTGATATCCTTAGTCGGGAAAACCCCATAGGGAACATGAGAAAATGCGCCTAACAGGTCATCTTCTATGCATTTCATAGGATATTTCTTGAATTTAGGTTGTGGTTTCTTTGTTACTTTGACAACCTTCAGTGTATCCATGGAAAAATAGATTCAACCTGCTTTTCAACAAAGTTATTCAAAAACTAGGGTAAAAAAAATTGTAAATACCTTTTTCTTCACTCGTCGACTAGGGTTTTGATGCACTGAATCTCAATTCACTTTGAACACTTTGAATTATTTCCTCGCTGCTCCGTTCCTTCTCAAGTGCCTTTGTGAAATTAATTTTCCTTAGTGAAATCACTTATAATCCTTCAATTTGACCTAATTTTGTATTGAATGATTCAAACAATAAAGTTGTCAACCCTTCATCTGTATGCATAGTCAACTTTTGATGCTCTGCAAACTTCCACATTAAGATGTTTTCTTCCACAATCTTCACCAATAGATCAAGCATCTTGATCTTCATCATATATCTTCATGTTGAGGCATTAACACCTCTTCTCTAGTAGGGGACAAAATATTTCCAGCAAAGCTCCCCCTAAGCCATAACTATTAGCTTAGTTTCCAAAGGAAACATCTACATTGGAGGATGGTATAGATTCTTCCTTGACTTTTGTCTCTTCCTTCTTTCTCTAGATATTTTCCATTTCCTTCTTTGTTTCTACCAGATCAACCTTTTTTACTGGTTCATTCCTCTTTACCAAATTATCTTTCCTTGTATTTCTGCTTCTGCAAGACAACAATATGTTCAGGTCTACTGCAACTATAACATACAACATTCTTCTGAACAATATTCCTTCCATTCATTCTAGATATGCATTGATTAGATTTATGCCCAAATCCATAGAATGTATAGCAGTAGCCATTGAAAGATTGAATCATTCTACCATTGTTATAGCCATTCATCATTTGACTTTTGCATTCACTAGTTTTATGACCAAATCTTTTGCATGTAAGAAATTGACCAGAAAAGGAAGGATCATTCTGATTCATTCAAATTCTACATTCCCTTGCCTTATGTCCAAATCTATTGCAAGAATAACAAGAACCATTAAAGTATGGGTACCTTTGTGCATTTGGTTATGTGACCAATGGTCTTATTTGATTCTGAATATGCTTGCCATTATTCTTCTTATCTTCAATTTTCTTTTCAGTATTTGATGGTTGATCTTTCTTTGAAATTTCTTCTATCTCAAACCCTAATCCACCTTTATCTTTAGAGCATTTTTTATTTTTAATCATCTCATCAAGCTTTGTAGCACTCATCTTGAATTTTTCTTCATGACTCCTTTCTTTCTCCAAATCTGATCTCAGATTTACCACCTCTTGTTCAAGCCTTGTACATTCCTCTGATTTTCTTTTCACCATTGCATTCAAACATTCTCCAATTCTTTGCTTTTCTTCAACTTGCACCTTCAGACCAATTATGAATACATTTTATTGCTTCAATTTTTCACTAACTTCCTTATACCTTTCTTCGAACTTCTTGATTTTCTCTCTCAATTTTCTAATGCATTCATTTGCTTCTTTGATATTTTCTTTTAGGTATTTGTTTTCATCTTCAATATTTTTAAGATCTTCAAGGGAAACTTTGAGTTCTCCATCTTTGTCAAGCATGTAATCTTCTTCTATGATTCCAACTATTGGAATCTCTTCCAGAGGAGTAGGAAATTTTCTATCAACCATGTGTTCAACCTCCAAGACCTTCCCCAAGTGGTTAAGATCCTTCCAAGGAACCAAGCTTTGATACCAATTTTTGAACACCCAGAATACTAAGAGGGGGGTGAATTAGTATTTTCTTAAACCATTCAAGCATTAAACATCCAATTACCAAGGAATATGCAACTATAATAAAGGAATAAATCATGAAACATTCACAACATCACATAACACATGAACACCAAGATTTTTACGTGGAAAACCTAAAATAGGAAAAACCATGATGAGGATTAGTTCACAATATATCATAACCAATTATAGTATATTTACATAAGTGCTCACTGGAGGTGGACTCACTATCCAAGTGAACTCACAAGGAAAAATATAGAAGAGAGATGGTGGCTCATGGTATATTTTGAATTGTTACAATTACATCCTTCATATGCATGAAATACAGCTCCAATGAAGCTCAATAAATTGACTTTACACACTTCATTTGAAATAGATCCAACAATCTACTTTGTTTTGCATTCACACAAATCTGATCTTCAACTCAACATTCACAACTTATCTTCACACTTCTCTGATAATATTTGCATGTAGGATCTTCGTATCATACATCATATTTTTTCTTCTTTTTCATCCAAACACCAAAAAGATCTAACATATATATCCACTTCAACTCTAACATCAATTAGGTCAGCCTAATTAGATGTAACACCCAATATATAGCTTGTCGGATCCAATACTTTCATACATATCTCATGCCAAGATTCAAAACTCAAAACAACTTAAAATAGGTCAGCATGAATTTATATTAGATCCCACATAATATGGTAATACTTATTTAACCTTCGCATACCTTCAAACTTATTAGGTCAGCACAACATAAGACCTAATAACAAAATCATTCAACTGTGTATCCACATACAGACATGTGGACCTCAAAACTCAATTTCAATTGGAATTCCTATATAAATTCCATCTGGCAACATCTCCTTAAATCCGCAAAGCTAAAAACTTATCTGTGGAGAAGTGTAGAATCTTCCACAAAAATGCACTTGCACAGAGAATGAATGTAATTTGCTAGACCAACTTTTGTTACCCATATCTTTCAAACCACTTTTCAAAATGTGATGAAATCTTGGAATTAGATACAATTAACATCTAGTAAAATAATGTTAGAATCATAGATTGAATCCTTCATTTGTGGAGTGGTGCAGACCCAAACATAGATGCTTAGTTACCCTGAATTAGCTGAATTGACACTTAGTCAATTTCCCACACAACTTACTTTTCGAGATCAAAACATCTTGCCAAGATGTCTTCCTCAACAACTCAAACACCTATTAGAACTAATCAAAATGGTTTGCAACCAAAAACTTCACATAAGTTACAATGTTGACAACAATGCAACACATCATTATTTACCTTTGCTTGTTTCTCATGCTCATGTTTCCAACTTCTAGCAATCTCCCCAATCTTCCAACAATTTGCATTAGATGTGTACTTCAATAGATAATACATTATTGTAAGTCCATGTCACTCACTTGTAACCTACAAAAAAATATTGAAAAATCAACTCAAGTGCATATTGATACATAATAAGCTAGAAGTTAGTGTGGAACAAGGATGAGAGGATATATTGCTAACATATTTTACCTATGTTATTTCGCTTCACCTTGATGGCCTTCAAGATCGATGAGAGAGAAAATGAAATTAAAGACAAAAAACTACTCTACAAAAGAAACATGGAGCTAAACAAAGATCATTTCTATTTGTAATGGAGAAGAGAGAAGAGGGAGAGAGAAAAAAGAGGGTAAACAAGAAAATGACGATGATGTTGTGTGAATGAGATGGAAATATTAAAAGGAGGAGATTAAAACTATGGTTTCTTCTCATCCTTTCATGAATATCTAGGTTCAAGAAATAAGAAAAAACCCCTCCAAACGCTAGCTTTTTCCTTTAATTATTTCAATTGAAAATGCCTACTAAACTTGAAAATTTTCTCTTTAAAAGGACTACCTTTTAGGTTCATGTTGATTAGTTTCTTTTGTTTTACTAATTTTCATTTATTTTTTTATTATTTTTAGGCCTATTGGGGATTTCTAGGATGTGGTTGAAGGGCACATAATCTACTAATGGGGAGGGGGGGTGAATCAGTAGACCTAATCAATTCAAAACTCTTAACTTCAACTTAGAATATTAGATCATGCAACTTGAATCTGCACTACTACTAATCAAGCATTGAGCACACATTCACACAATTGGACACTAGATATACATGCAAACCCAATATGGGAAAAAACCACAGTGAGAATAGCTGCTTGGAACTACTGTCCAAATCCAACCTCACAAAGCAGAAATATACAAGTGAATTTTACAATATGAAGTAGGCACCAACCTATCAGAGACACCAATCCCCTAATGTATTTGTAGGCACCAACCTACTAGAGACACTAATCCTCAACATAATAATACAAGGGGTAGAACACCAGTCTTACCGAATTACATTGAAAAAGCTTGTGGATCTTCTATATAGCTAAATACATCTCATACTCGTGCCAGAGTTACAACTAAAAATTTTCCACACTGCATCCACACTGCATATGATCTTTTGATACTAGTGCACACACTAACATGTAAATTTCCCTTTTATATTCACCACCTTCTCTTCAATTTATGCTTGCAACCAAATTTTCTTCACACTAATGTAATTCTACTTCACATTATACATTTGTGCAATAGAGAAATATAAACATGACATTACATTAACACTCTTGTATGTTAGCCATGGATCCACAAATAGCAAGGATGACATAAGGTGGACCTAAATTCAAATTATATGAAATGTGTAACAAGTCAGTCCAAAGTCAATTTTTTTTGCCACCAAAAGAACATGATGAAATGAGCTACCACATGAACCTTAACCAAGTCCTATCTTGACACCACATGCAAGATTTGAATTCTACACATTACTACAGGTCTCAAACATTAACAAGTTGACAGACACGCATAAAGAACCTACTGTCACTTAAATCTTTTTGCATGCTAAATATATCTTGTAGAAACTCTAGAATAAGATATAACTAGTGTAGAAATATCATCCTTTCAAAATGTAAAGTCAAACTCCATTTTTGAAAGAAATGTTGACCATAATTATATTTCCAAAGAAATCTCTCTGCCTTGAAAAACTAAGCTAAAACATTTTGGTATACACTTTTGGATCAGCTCTAACACTGTGAATAAATGCAATCATGATATTGCAAGCATACAACAGTCACACCAATACTCCTTGGTACTAATAATGTATGCTCCTTGATTTAGTGATATGATTGATATGATAGTAAAATTACTAGCATAGATAGGTATGCAACTACAATGACCTTCTGACATATAACATACTTCCATAAATATAAGTAGTAACATATATTTATACTCATTTCTACAACTCAAAATGATATGATAGAGGAATATAATGATAATTCATGTATTTTTCCATACATAGCCTTACACCTTTCAAACAATTAACTCCTTTGAAATCAGTCCTCTTACTACATCAATGAAAACATTTGACATTAATGACAACCTTTGTTCAACAATCTCCCCCTTTGTCATTTATGGAAAACAAAATTTTTTTGGGCCACCCATAAAACCAATTGATCACACATGAAGATATTGCCCCCTCTTGGATGATATAGAATTTTGAGTTCACTTTCTCCCCCTTTTGCATTTCCAGTACTCTACACAATCTGGAAACTTGTTTCCTAGATAAACTCCTCCCTAGTCCATACTCCACTACTTCTTAAAGTATTCCACAAGACCACAAATCCTTCTTGCGATAGGGAGATCAAGCTCCCCCTCAACCTGTGCTTCATCTTGATTCAAGAGTGGGGAGCAATAACTCCCAACTTCTATTGGAGAAACTCAAATGTCTCCTTAGGAAGTGGTTTTGTGAATATATTTGTTACTTTCTCCTTGGTCTCAACATACTCCAACTTCACCTCCTTTTTTGCAACCTTTTCCCTTAGAAAATGATACTTGATTGCAATATGTTTTGTCCTTGAAAGCATTAATATATTCTTTGACATATTTGTGCACTAGTTTTATCACAAAGAAGGGAAATACGTTTATCAAACT
This sequence comes from Sequoia sempervirens, assembly GCA_007258455.2. Taxonomy (NCBI): domain Eukaryota; kingdom Viridiplantae; phylum Streptophyta; class Pinopsida; order Cupressales; family Cupressaceae; genus Sequoia; species Sequoia sempervirens. Next base: position 184,377,227 of record VDFB02000002.1, read on the forward strand.
CAATCTTCATATCCTTTAGGTTCTTTTTCATCCATAATACTTGAGTGGAGCATGAGGATGTAGCAATTTATTCATCTTCTGTTGTAGATAAGGAAATTGAGTCATGTTTCTTGCTAAACTAGAACACCAAACTATCACCAAGAAAGAAAGCTCCACCACTTGTGCTCTTCCAGTCATCTATGCTTCCTACCCGTAACCCAATTTGCATTTGTGTATGCAATCATAGTGAAATTTTCACTTTGGATACCACAATCCAAAATCTATTGTAGCCTTCAAATATCTAAATATCCTCTTTACTTCTTTGACATGAATTTCCTTAGGTGCTACCTAAAATATAGCTACCATTCCAACTATCTACAATTTATACGGTCCAAATGTTGTCACATACAACAAACTACCAATCATAGATATACACAAGGTTTGGTATGTTGGAGCAGATTCATCCTCTTTACTCAACTTGCATCCTGTAACCATAGGTGTATCCACTAGTTTGCATTCTTCCATCTTGAACTTACTTAGTATCTCCTTTATGTACTTGTTATGGGAAATGAATATTCCTTTGTTTGATTTTGTAATCTACAACCCAAGAAAGAAAGATAATTCACCTAGCATTGACATTTCAAACTCACTCTACATTTCCTTCTGAAACACCTTGTACATGTCATCATTTCCACCACCAAAAATGATATCATCTACATAGACCACAACTATTAGTAGTTGATCACCTTCTATTTTTATGTATAGATTACTATCTACACTTCCTCTCTAGAACCCTTGTTGTTGCAAGTATCCATCCAACCTTGAATACCAAGCTCTGGGGGCTTGTTTGAGTCCATAAAGGGCCTTCTTCAACTTTCAAGCATAATCCAGATTGTCAAAACATTGAAACCCTTCCATTTGTTCAATGTAGACCTCTTCTTCTAGCTGTTGATTCAAAAATATTGACTTAACATCTGTTTGGTATACATTGAAATTCTTGAATGCTAAAAGAGCCAAAAACATCCTAATTTATTCCATTCCTGCTATAAGAAAAAATGTCTCTTCAAAATCTACGCCTTCAACCTGAGCGTATCCTTTGCACACAAGTCTAGCCTTGTTCTGGATCACGTCACTTTCTTCATTTAGCTTGTTTTTGAAAACCCACTTAGTTCTAATCACATTCTTTCCTTTAGGTCTTGGGACCAATTCCCAAGTTTCATTCTTCTTGATCTGATTCAGCTCTTCCTCCATAGCATCTATCCAACCTTTCTCTTTGCTTGCTTCTTTATAATACTTTGGTTCTATCTTTGATAGTAATGCAAAGTGTACTTGCTCATTTTCCTTCTCAAATCTCCTTTGGGTCTGAACCCCACTATCTTTATCTCCTATAAATTGGTCTTCATAATGATCCTTATGAACATATTTTGTTGGAGTTTTTGTAACAACTTTTGAATCTTCATCAGTGATGTGGATTGGTTCTTCATCATCTTCTACTTTCAGAGTACCAGTACATTGAATTGTTTCATCAACTCTCACATTTTCACTTTCCACAATCCTCTTTAGTATTTTGTTATAACATCTATATTCTTTATTTTTCAAAGAGTAACCAAGAAAAATATCTTCATCAAATTTGGAATCAAACTTACCCAAATTTTCTTCATCTCGTTTGATGTAGCATTTGCTTCCAAATATCTTGAGATGTCTGACTAAATTCAATCATCCTCTCCATAACTCATGGTTTTTTATCAGTCTTGCATTTGATTTGTTCAGGATATATACTGTAGTTTGAACTAATTCTCTCTAGTACATATCTGGTAGATTTTCTTGACACAACATTGTTCTTTCCATCTCCTATATAGTCTGATCATTCCTTTTTGTAACTCTATTTTCTTGCAAAGTCCTAGGAGTAGAAAATTGTCTCTAGATCCCATGCTCTTATAGAATTTTTCATAATTATCAGAAGTGAATTCTCCACCTCTATCTAATCTCAAAACCTTGATTTTTCTTCTGGTTTCATTCTCTACTAATGCCTTGAATGCCTTAAACTTCTCAAATGCTTCTGACTTCTCTTTTAGAAAAGTAATCCAAGTCATTCTAGTATAATCATCAATGAGCATCATGAAATATTGTCTCCTTGTAGACTCTTTTTCCTCATAGGTCCGCACAGATCTGTATGGACCAAGTCCAATGGTTTTGATGTAGAATACTCCTTAGCAGGAAATATGTTTTCCTTCATGACATGGTTTACAGTTGGTAGATTGAGGCTTCTTAATCTTTCGCATATCCCGAACCATTCCTCCTAAGCTAATCTTTACAATATCATCAAAATTAATATGTCCCAACCTTTTATGCCAAATCCAACTTTCTTCTCTCTACATAGTAAGATATTTTTTTCCATTCAACTCATTTAGATGATATATGTCACTATATATCTTCCTTACTTCCATAATCAGTTATTCAGTACTTGATTTCTTGATTTCACACCCTTCACCAATAAAGGATAGCTTATAATTATCACACATCTAACTTACACTTAAATGATTATGTTTTAGTCCTTCAACATACAAAACATCATGTGCCTTTGTCCTACCACCATCAAGACTCAAAGTACCCTTACCGGTGATTTTGGCAATAGAATTACAAAACCTCCTTCAAATTTCTTGAGATTCGTGAACTTACTTTTATCTCTAGTCATGTTGCTTGAGCATCTGTTGTCTATGATCCACATATTCTTTTCTTTCTGAACATGTAGAGTAGTTTGAGCAATCATTAATTTCTATAACTTTTTTTCTTTTGAAATCTTCTTTCATACTTTATCGGATTCATGAATTCTATATTCTAATCCTTTTCTTCCTATTTTTGATAGAGGAGGACTACAAAATTACTTTTGCAATTCCTAGCATTATGTCCAAAATTGTTGCATTTGTAGAAAATAATATTAAAATTGAATAGAGGTGCAAATGTATTATTTCTAACAAAGTTATTTATTCTTACTCAATATTTTCTATAGTCCACGGCCTTATGACCAAAATTATTGCAATTAAAACAATAACCGAAAAAGGAATAATTGAACCTGATGTTGTATCCTTGTCTTTCATTCAGAACTTCTTCAATCCTTTTTGCTTCTTCTACCTAGGTCTTTAGTTCAATAATCATATTCTCTATTTTCTCTAGATCCAAAGATATCTTTTCTTTAGCCTTCACTTCTTCTGCAATTCTCTTAATCTCTTTTCCAACACATAACAATTCTTCCACAAGATCTACTTCATCTTCATTGTTTTTGGAATCCATTTCTACATCTTCTTCAATAGTTTCAAAATCCATGAATACAACTTTTTCTTTTTCATCTTTGAATATATCTTCATCTTCTTCATCAGTAGAGTAGTCTTCCTCATTGGTTTAGAAACTCTTTTGTTTCCTCTGACCTTTATTCCTTCTCTGAAATGATTTTTTTCCATACTTTTTCTCAAAATTGTTAGAATCCTTATGGGGAAACTTAGGCATAAAATGTCCTACTTCATCACAATTAAAACACTTAAAAGGTAACTTTCCTTTATACTTACCATAACTTTTTTGTAGCTTTATGACAAAATTGGCTTCCTCTAGATCTGATCCAATATCAAAATTTGGATAAAATTGCTTCTTAGATACTCTAAATACCACCTCTTTCCTTATAGAATTCTCACTTTCAAATCTCATTTCAAAAGAAGATAGAATTTCATGCAGTTTAGTAATCTTCAAAACATTCAGACCCTTAGCTTCTTCAATTGCAAAAACTCTAGAACCAAACCTTCTAAGAGAGATCTGAGAACCTTTTTCACAACATTCTTTTCTTTCAATTCCTCGCCAAGACCTTAGATAGAGTTGAAAAATTCATCAACCTGAAGCAAGAATGTTACTTTCATCTCCAGGATTTTAAGCTGAGATCTATGAGTTTGTAACTTTGCCTCTTTGACTTTTTCCTCACCTTCATAGATGGTATGTAATTTTTCCCATATTTCCTTTGTTATTTTTCACTACATCACTTTCACAAATTCAAAGTTAGTCAATCCACATAAAATAACATTCCTTTCCTTAGCATTAATTTCACAAGCCCTTTTTCAAGCTTGATCCCTAGGAGGGTTTTTAGGAATCTCATATCTCTATAAAACTAACATCCAAATATCAAGTCTTGTAGCCATCAAGTAGGACTCCATCCTAACTTTCTAGAATGCAAAATTGGATTCATCAAAGAGAGGTACTTTATTTGTAGAGAATCATTCCTGAGAAACTAAGTCTACCATCCCAAAAATACCTTAAGTTGTTAGGCTTCTTCAAAGGAACTTAGCTTTGATACCAATTGAATGGAATATAATCTACTGAGGGGGGGTAAATCAGAAGATCTAATCAATTCAAAACTCTTAACTTCAACTCAAAATATCAGATCATGCAACTTGAATATACACTACTAATAATCAATAATTAAGAACACATTCACACAATTGAACACCAAATATACATGGAAACCCAAGATGGGAAAACCATAGTGAGAATAGTTGCTTGGATATACTATCCAAATCTAGCCTCACAAGGCAGAAATATACAAGTCAATTTTACAATATGAAGTAGGAACCAACCTATCAGAGACACCAATCCCCTAATGTACTTGTAGGCACCAACCTACTGGAGACACCAATCCCCAACATAACAATGCAAGGGGTAGAACACCAATCCTACCAAATTACAAAGAAATAGCTTGTGGATATTTTATATAGCTAAATACATCTTATACTTGTGCCAAAGTTACATATGAAACTCTTCCACACTACATATGATCTTCTGAGATTGGTGGACACACTAAAATACAACTCTCCCTTTTATATTCACCACCTTCTCTTCAATTTATTCCTGTGACCAACTTTTCTTCACACTAATGTAATTTTACTTTACATTATGCATTTGTGCAATAGAGAAATATATACATGACATTGTATTAACACTCTTCTATGCTATCCAGGGATCTACAAATAGCTAGGATGACATAAGGTGGACCTAAATTAAAATTACATGAAACATGTAACAAGTTTTTCCACCAAAATAATATGATTCCATGTGCTACCACAAGAACCTTAACTAGGTACAATCTTGACACCACATACAAGATTTGAATTTTACACACTACTAATTATTATCGCACAGGTCTCAAACACAAGTAGGTTGACAGACAAGCACAAAGAACCTTCTATCACTTCAATCTTTTTGCATGCTAAAAATATCCTCTGAAAAATCCAGAGGTATAACTAGTGTAGAAATAATCTACTTTCAAATCATAGAGCTGAACTCCATTTCTAAAAGAAATACTAACCATAATTGTATTGCTAGAGAAATCTCTCTACCCTAAAAAATTTAGCTGAAACATTTTGGTATAGACTTCAAAATCACCTCTAACACTATGAATAGATGCAAGCATGATATTGCAAGCATAAAATAGTTACACCAACACTCCTCAATACTAATAATGTATTTTCCTTGATTTAGTGATATAATTGATATAACAATACAATTACCAACATAGATAGGTATACAACCGCATTGACCTTCTAACATACAACATACTTCCAGAAATATAACTAGTAACATATATTTCTACAAATCTCTTCAACTCAAAATGATATGATAGGGGAATATAATGAAAATTCAAGTACTGTTGCATACACAACCTTACACCTTTCACATAGTGAAATCCGTTGATATAAATCCTCTTACTCCATCAATGAAAACCTTTTTTCAACAATCTCCTCCTTTTTCATTGATGGAAAACAATAAAATGTTGGGCCACCCATAAAACTAGTTAATCACACATGAAGACATTTATCCCCCTTGGAAGAAATAGCATTTTGAGTTCACTTTCTCCCCCTTTGACATCAATGACAAAGGTCAACACTCCCCCTTTTTCATTTTTGGTACTCTACACAATCCAAAAACTTGTTTCCCAGATAGACTCCCCCTAAGTCCATGCTTCACTTCTTTTGAAATTATTCTGCAAGGCCACACAACCTTCTTGTGGTAGGGAGACCAAGCTCCCCCTCAACCTGTGCTTCATCTTGATTCAAGAGGAGGGAGAAATAACTCCTATATTTTGTTGGAGAAACTCAAATGTCTCCTTAGGAAGTGGTTTTGTGAATATGCCTACTACTTTCTCCTTGGTATCAACTTACTCCAACTTCACCTCCTTTTTTGCAACCTTTTTCCCTTAGAAAATGATACTTGATTGCATTATGTTTTGTCCTTGAATGCATTACTAGATTATTTGAGATATTTATGGCACTAATTTTATCAAAAAAAATGGAAATAGATTCATCAAACTCAATCTTCATCTCCTTCGGGTTATGTTTCATCCACAGTACCTGAGTGCAACATGAGGTTGTAGCAATGTGTTATGCTTCTATTGTAAATAAGAAAATTGAGTCCTATTTCTTGCTAAACCAAAACATCCAACTATCGCCAAGAAATAAAGCTCCACCACTTATGCTCTTTTGGTCATCTATGCTTCATGCCCAATCTACATCTATGGATGCAGTCAAAGTGAAATTTTCACGTTGGATACCACAGTCCAAAATCCATTGCAACCTTCAAATATTTGAATATGCAAGTGAATTTTAGAATATGAAGTAGGCACCAACCTATCAAAGACACAAATCCCCTACTGTATTTGTAGGCACCAACCTACTAGAGATACCAATCCCCAACAAAACAATACAAGGGGTAGAACACCAGTCCTACCAAATTGTAGAGATAAAGCTTGTGGATCTTCTATATAGTTGAATGCATCTCATACTCGTTCCAAAGTTATATTTGACACTCTTTCACACTATATATGATCTTTTGATACTAGTGCACACACTAAAATTCAACTCTCCCTTTTATATTCACCACCTTCTCTTAAATTTACACCTGCAAACAACTTTTATTCGCATTGGTGTAATTCTACTTCACATTATGCATTTGTGAAATTGATAAATATATACTTGGCATTGCATTAACACTCTTTTATGTTGTCCAGGGATCTGCAAATAGCTAGGATGACATAAGGTGGACCTAAATTCAAATTACATGAAATTTGTAACAAGTCGGTCCAAAATAAAATTTTGTTGCTACCAAAAGAATATCATGCCATGCACTACCACGAGAACTTTAACTAGGTCCTATCTTGAAACCACATGAAATAATTGAATTCCACATGCAACTAGTCATTATCACACAGATCTCAAACAATAACAGGTTGACAAACAGGCATAGGGAACCTTTTGTCACTTCAATCTTTTTGCATGTTGAACATATCCTCTGAAAATTCTAGAATAAGATATAACTAGTGTAGACATACTTTCCTTTCAAACTACACAACCGAACTCCATTTCTGAAAGAAATGCTGAACATAATTGTATTGCTAGAGAAATCTCTTTGCCTTGAAAAACTAAGCTGAAACATTTCGGTACAAACTTTTGGATCATCTCTAACATTGTGAATATATGCAAGCATGATATTGCAAGAATACATCAGTCACACCAACACTCCTCAGTAGTAATAATGTATGTTCCTTGATTTAGTGATATATTGATATGATAGTACAATTACCAACATAGATTAGTATGTAACCACACTAACTTTTTGAAATACAACATACTTTCGAAAATATAACTAGTAACATATATTTCAGCGAATCTTTGCAACTCAAAATGATATGAGAGGGGAATATAATGATAATTCAAGTATTGTTGCATACATATCCTTACACATTTCACATAGTGAACTCCTTTTACATCAGTCCTCTTACTATATCAATGACAACCTTCGTTCAATAGTGTTCATGGTTTCCCCTTTTACTAGAGGTCACTTAAGTGACCTTGCCACTAAAACCTATGTTGCCCAAGCTACCATCTTGGTCATGTGAGTGTAGAGGAGGATATTTTCTACCCTCGAGTCTCAAGACAAGAAGATCCTACAAGGAGAAAATGGTCCTCAACTACCTCAAGGAACAAAGCTTAGGTGACAAGATAAAATGATGAGAGTTCTAGAAACGAAATGAGTAGGTCATAGAGGTCTTTTGGATAGACTAACGAAATCTCAGCCAAGGATGAGAGTGTGGCACATGGACATCCTTCTGGTGCTTTGACATCTTTTATGGACCAGAAACCAAGAATTTCACAAAAAATAGTAAGATAACTACTATTTTGATACTAAGAACTCTTGACATATAGGAAAATAACAAAGAATAAAAGAGAATAAAGTAATGAAAACTATAAGGAATGTAAATGATGAAATGAGAGAAGAGAAAGAAAATGCTCACAATGAACGAAGATGAAGTCTCCAGAAAAGAAATATCTTCAACCCCTACACACATAAGACCGAGAGAAAATATTGAGGCTATTTAGGGGCTTGCCGTAGTCAAACCCATTTCAATGTTTCCACGTCCATAGACAACTAGATAGATACATAGATAGATAAAAATATAAAAATACAAGATTATTAAATGCATAGACAAGGGATGTGATAAATCTCAATATGCTCCAAGACAAATACATATACCTGCAAGGCTTGAGGAAGCCAAAGAGAGTGAAAGAAAGAGAGAGCTATGAGAGCCAAGAGAGCTATAGAGAACATTGTGAGAGCCTGAGATCACTGTAGCAAGTTGTGCAAGCTTGAGAAAGAGAAAAGAGAGTGAGAGAGAATATCCAAGAGAGAGTAATAGAAGTAAAAAGATATAATTTAAAGAGAGAAAAGGAGGTAAAAAGAGATTCATGGGCCATTACAAGGCGTCCTAAGCCCTTTCCACCAACCAAGGTAGGTGATGAGTGGAAAAACACTGAGAAATGATCGTTTGAATGTTAAAATGTCATGGGACACTATTGTAATGCATGTACATCTATGTGGTGCACTAGTGTCTAGATAAATCACACAAAAAATGGTGGTAAATAAGGAAAACACAAGGTTAATGCAAAATTGACGTACAAAGGTAGCTGCTAAAAAGGGGTCTTGATCATCCTACAGGGAAAAAGGATGGTGCAAGGGCTAAGATGAGCCTACACAAATGTTAAGGGAGTGGAAACTAAAGTGGATAAAAAAGAGTAGGTGAAATTGCAAGGGTATGCAATTTTTGACACTACAGTAAGAAGCTCTCTTGACCATCCCTATTAGTAGGACTAAAGGATTTGATCATTTAGAGGACAATTTTTCCTATTCACAAAATTATTAATATTTACTTATTTTTGGCTAATTTTTCAAAAAATTCTATTAGATTTTTATGAGTTTTTATATTTTTACAACTTTTCATTTTTTTATTTTCTATTTTTAATGATTTTCTAAGGCCCGACTTAGAATTTCTTTCTCATAGGACACCTACATATAGCATAATAGAACCTTTTAATAGGCATAGTATATGGATGCCTTGGATGTTTTTTCCATTACAAACTATGCCATACTCTAGCAAGCTAGACTAGCTAGAGTAACACAAAAATTGATCATTATCATGCACCTATTATGACATTCTCACATATTGGGATATTGAAGAGATTTTTTTGGGCTTCCTTCTAATTCTAAAGAGTGGAACATCACTCTCACAATATTTACCACATACTTGGCATTCTCCTCAAAATGAAGTGAATTTTACTTCTTAAGAGAGATTTAAAGTGAGATAGACTAGCCTGAGAAACCATCCTAGGATTTATTCACCCTATCATAGGATTGGAATTTAGCAAAGAAAAGATAGATTAAAAAGGTCATCCTCATTTTCTTATTCATAAAATTCCTTATCAAGATTACTTGCATCTTCTTGTTGCTCCCAATATTTTGTTGATATTGGCATTGATATATTTTCCTCATCTTCATAAAAAATCAAGTTCATTAAACAAGATTGTCAACAATTCATCTTCATCACCTTTCTCTTTATTAGTATTCTCATTTTCCTCTTGAAATAGGTCTGATTTTTTATTTTTATATCATATGAGGGTTCACCAATAGAAAATTTATCTTCTTTTGAATCAAACACCTTCTTATGCTCACCAAACTATCTATCTTTCCAAACAATATGTCCACCTTTGAAAAGATAAATAGTGCTTGGACAAGAAGATTTATTTGGAAGAGAAACTTGGAGAGTTTGTTGAGTCTCTTGAGGGAAGATAGGATTTTGAGAAGGTTGCTCTTATGGAGTAATAGGCTGAGTTTTCATAGGTATAGGTTCTTGCAATGAAAGAGTACCTCTAAAACATGGAATTTTGAAATAAGGCTTGGGAGAGACTAGTTTAGAGTCTCGTATGATTCTTTCCTCCATAGCTTCCAAACGTTTTATTTGTTCTTCTAGAAATAATATCTTTTGCAATAATTTCCTCACGCTATCTTCATTGTGCCTCCATCTCTTGTAGGTGAAGATAATATTGAAGCAAGCTTCTTGTATTACAAATTATACTCTTTTCTCCCTAGTAATAGCCTCCAACTATTCTTGAATATTCATCACTATATCTTTTATATTTTCTGGTATCTTAGGGTTGAATAAAAGGATACACGTGCTAATTTAGCATAAAAGTGGATTCTTGAGGTTGATTAAAATCATATGTAGGTTACCAAGAAGGATGATTAGGGATGGGAGGGTAGTATACATAAAGTCTTATATCAAAATATGAGTATAGCTATTTAAGCTATCCCCTGTTCCCCTAGTCCTCTCTATCAACAGAGGGTTGGCGTGATGATGATCCTCTTGATGGTAGCTGATATCCACTTGAGGGACCCTGTCCTCCTAACTAACTAGCCAAACCTTCCACTGACCTGCTAGGTCCCATTGTGCTCCTATATGAGGACACCAATTGTCTCCTATGAGTTGGAAATTACATGAGGTATAGAGTCCAATAGTAGGAGAGCTCATCTTGAATTGATCTCAAATCTTGAGAATATCATGTAAGGAGAATGATCTCCCCTAGGGATTGAGCTACAACCTCTAACTACTGTTGGTGCAGAGTCTCCTAAGCTAATTAAATCTCTAACTACTCACAATGTGCTACCTCTACATCTCGATCATGTGTCCTTTGATCTAGCTACCCTTGGAGTAGATCCTGTTCTTGGTGAGCCTGATCACACTCCTACCGAGCTTGATCCCTCTCTTGTGTGAGGACATGTGCCCTCTGATCATCTTGCCTTGGCACCGTGGCCACTTGAAACTGATGAGGCTGAACTTGTGGTTGAACCTAAGGATATACCTACCATGGCACCTATCCTAAAACCTATCCCAACACCTAAACCCATCCTCGACCACCTCAACCTCTATGCCTCTGACCACCTGCACCCCTTCCTGTCAGATCAATCAATATGAAGTGTCTATGAACCATGAACCATGCATCATACCCTAGTGTGGTCCCAGGGTCATCTGGAACTTTGGCACAAACCCATGGCACTAGAACCAAGATGTCAAAATCTACAATAGACATTTGTGGAAGCATTTTCTGACCCCACTCCCTGATTTCTCGATGGGTGTGTGTGAAGTGGGCAACATATTCATCAATGGGGACATCCTATTGCTCCTCGATTTATTATAGTACCATCTCTAATAGGTACCTCTCTATCATGTGTGGATCCCAGTCTAAGAGCCATCAAGTTTGTTGTGTGTATGAAAGTTGCTCCTAGTAATCATCCCAAGCCTCTACACCCAACCAGGGCCTCCATCTAAAGTCTATAAGGTCATCAATAACTCATCTCCAGTGAGCTACACTGGCATGACCCATATGATGTGTGAAAATGATGTCGTAACCAAATGAGAATGGCTCTCCTGCTAGATGATCACAGTGAATATCTCCAATAGTCTTGAGCATGGAAATATGCTCCCACGCCTAGATGTACAATAAAGTAGAGCCTGTTGAAATGCTAGTAGCATCCATGTACACCACCTAGTGCATTTCATGGTATAAATGGGCCAAGATGCATAGACCCCAAGAAAAAGTAGCACCTTCATCAATCATCCTCTCCAATACTCTACCCCAACCTATGTTGAATAGTCTACACCTATGGTTCGAAACAAGTCATCCCAAGGTGATGCACACAACAACAAGAGTCACATCTGGAACTCTACCTTCATATGGGTGCAAATATACCTATCCATCTTCCAAGTGAAGATGATCATCATCCAGAACCCTCTCCAAATTTGCACAGTGTAGGGTAGCCTTGTATACCACTCGCTTGCCATAAATTAGCACTCCTAAGATGCACCACATGTACTCTAAGGTAACTAGGGCCTCACTAGTAGGAAGGTGAAAGTTAGACTTCTCTGAATGTCATCACTCAATTAGCATGGGGATAATGACACACTAAGCTCATACATCAGACATGTAAGTAATATGGAATAATCTAACCACATGCAGGAACTCAATCTCCTCATAGCAGAAGTTATCTATCCTCTCCATGATCTATGGCCGATGCTCTCTAGAAAGGAGTGGAAAATAAATGACCTACAAGCATGACACTCATGATGTCAATGTTCTAAAAAGTTTACAAAAATACAAGTTGGAAAAGCTTAAAGAACAAAAGTGAGGATTTTTACAAAGGTGTCACACTTTCATCCAAGCAAAAGCATGGAATTTTAGCAAAAGCATCACACTGGAATAAAAAGCAAAAGTGTCAAAATTTTGTCCAACATAGAGAGCCGAACCAATCAATAGCATCACTTTTTAATAAAAGCATCACACAATGTTCTAACAATCAATGCTACTATTTATCCCCAATGATTTTGTCCAAAGCACCAATTTGTTGAACAAAAGTGTTGAAATCATGTTATGCATGCGTCAAAAAAACTTCAACGTATTTGTTGGTCCTACTTCTAGCCTACATTTCGCTATCTAAAAATACATGCAAAGCAAGTTTTTTGGGGTACATACTAATGGTCCTATGTAGACTGGCTACTAGAACTCTTAGAATTGATTTGCATGATGTAAAAGAAGCACTCTATGTGCCATAGCATCAGGTGCTCCATAAGGAATCTAATCCAAATCTCTCTAAGCTCTTTGATTTCTCTAAAGAAAAGTGTGCAAATGAGCCTAAAATTCACCCAAACTCACATATATGCATTGTCAAACCTAGGGGTTTATCCTTGTAGCTCATTTTTCTCATTCCTATCAAGCTATGGTCACTTTATCAGGGTCATAGGACTTATTTTTTCATCCTCTATGCAATCGAACCACTCATGTTGCTTTGTTGTGAGTTCAACCCAAAAGTCATTTTCCCTGCCCAATCTCTTGAGGGGGCAATACACCATCATTCCTTCATCTGTTGGGGAATAGTGGGGCATCAAGAAAAAATAGAGAATTTTTAAATTTCAATCTGAGAAATATCAATTCTTCGAAGTAGCACAATAGGTTCCTCACTTCAAAGAGGGGAAAAATGTAGACACCTAAAAATGTCTTGAGTATATCACATTGAGCCTTCACCTATTAACACCATTTCTCTCCTAATTCACCTATTTTCACCTATTTAATTAAATAATACCAATTATTTAGTTAAATTCACTATTTTCTCCTATTAATTGAATAATTAATTTTATTTGATTAATTCATCCTTCACACTAATTTTTCTTCCCTTTTGATTAAATAATTCCTAATTGTTTAATTAAAGTTTCTAATTCTTCCACTTGCACAATTAAATAATTTCCTAAATTTTTTAATTCACCAATATTTCCTCCAATCATTCAAAGAATATTCTCATGGAATATTCCCCTTTTCAAATTCAAATTTCTCCCTCCACATGGAAATATCTCCCACATGCTTCCTAAAATCAAGGGATTTTTTATTCTCTCAAGCATTTTGGACCTTTGATTGAATTCTTGATCCATGCCATTATAAATTATCAACCCTTGATCCAATATTTGGTCCATGTCTTTATTTATAATCTAATATCCTCCATTGATTAGCTAATCCAATCCTCACCATTGATTCAATTCAAAAATACATAAATACTTCCTATTTTACATGAATTATCATTCATAACCATTGAGAGCATCCTTACTATACTAGAATTCATACTCATCCTTGAGATTTTAAGAATTTGTGGATCCCCATTCTCATCCTTCACCAAGTTTTTGTATCACCCTCAACAATGAATAAGGTAATTTGAGAAATCCAACATTCAACCCTCACTCAATTGCACTCAATCCACAATGGGATTGTTGGTTTTCATCTTTAATTAGTTTCATTATGCTTTAATTGATGTTTAATGCTTTGGAATGAATCCTTCTTAAGGTTGTAGGCTTAATTTCATTGAATATGGCTTTAACTTGGTCAATTATCTTTCCTAATTACTTCAATTTGGTTGTATTTGATCATGTTAAATCACCATATGAAAAAAACAATAAGCAATTTTCAAGGTTGGGATCTCTGTTTTCTAGGAAGAAAAAGAAAAGATAGTCTAGAGACAAGCTAAGGAGATATCCACCAAGAGAAGAATAGATCTTTTGATGAGCATGGATGAGGATATCAAAATGAATATTCAAAGTGAAGCTGAAGATGCTAAAAAGAAAATCATTGATGAATTGAAAAGTGAAGTTGATGTGGTTGCAGAGCATGATACTGATGTTGAAATGGATGTACAAGTGCCTCCAGATGAACAAGAAGAAGGTGTCTCCAATTAGCAAATGGAGCAAGATGTCTTTGGTATGGAGATGGATAAGGATAAGGATAAAGAGAAAGAAGAAGAAAAGAAGGATATGGAGAAGGATGTTGAAGAAGGAAGCTCAAAAAAAAATACTTTTCCTTGGTAGATTCAATCAAAGAGTTTTTGGCTCAAGAAATGCAAATCCAACTAGTAGTGACTTTGTAGTTACTACATGTTCCTACTTTTGATGGACAAGTGAAATTATCCATAATGTCTTCCTTGCACAATTTGAAGCTTGGAGACATACTTCACTCCACAGTAAGACAAGAGCTACTACAACAACAAGTGGAGAGTGCATATGTGTTGGAAGAAGCAATAAAGTTGTTAGAAGAGAAGTTTTCGGAAGAAAAAATGGATTCCTCATTGTCCCCCACACAACAGATGAAGCAACTAATGGAGTCTTTTGAGACTTACTCATCTCATCTGGAGAAGAAGGCAAAGAAAAAGATCAATGAGAAGAGAATGAATGATGCCACCAAGAAATCTGACAACACATTGGCCAAATTGTAAACATGTATCACAGATATTCAGAAGTTCTTGGAGGAATCCAAGGTTCTATAAGTTTTATGTATGAAGTGGCCAAATACAACCAAGAGAATTAAGGATCAAATTAATTCCATTGAAATGTAGATCACTAATGTGACTGCAATATATAATCCAATACAAGATGGCAATGGTGCCATAAGGGCACAAGTGGAAAGCCTGCACTCCCAAATACAACAATTGCAAGATCAAATGGATCAATTCAAAGGTTAGGTAAAATAGTTGAGAGAAGTATTAAGCCTAAGGTTGGATTCACTTAAAAATATTCTTGAAAAAAGAAAATGGGGTATCTTAGAAATACCAGGCACTAGCTTCTTTGGAAGATGCAAAAGATACATTTGTGCAGTTGTATTCTCAAGTCCAGACCCTAACTGCTACTAAGAAGCAATAGGATAGAATCTTGGCTTAGCTCAAGAATATTTATAAGGGAATTCTACCATCATCAAAGTGATTTGTGACTAACTTTTTCATGTAAGATATTTTCTTTTTGTTGTTGAGTGTATATATGCAGAGTAAATATAAGGATATTTGTGTTGATGAAGTATCTGAACTTCATCCTAGAGGGAGTAAAATTTGTATAGATTAAGGGGAAGCTTGTAGAGTTTTTCTTGTACAGAGAAGGTTTTGCTGCCCTTTTCCCTTGATGTCTAAGGGGGAGAGAGATATGTGCACCTAAGGGGGATTGTTTGTACACATATTTTTATTTTTTCCATCAATGACAAAGGGGGAGATTATTGCATCTTGATAATATTGGTTGTTATTTATGTCAAATGTGTGTTGAAGTTTGTATATGCTACAGAGATAGTCAATGTGCAGAGATATCAATTGGTACAAGTCAACATTGCAGTATATGGAAGAGCGGTGATCAACCTGATGTCTAAGTGTGATGTAGAGGTGGGTACACATGTTCTAATGTGTTTACAATATGTTTACATTGAAACATTTCTAGTTTGGTGTACAACACTTCAAGAAAAGTAGCATAAAATGTGTCTAAGGAATTCACAGTACATATCCTAAGACAATGACAATTTTTTGGTTTGCATCCTTCCGTAGAGCAATATTTAGTCTTCTAAATCTAAAGATAATTTGATAGAGATGTGAATTTTTTATATAAAATATTTCAAGGCATTACACCTTCTACAATGAAAGTTAGAAGTGACAAAGTTTCGGTATGTACTCTAGCAGAGTACAGTAATGATGAAGGCTTGTTGGAATGCCCTACATTCCTCTGATTGTGATGATTTGATCATGTGTTGTTTTGTACATTCTCAGTGATGTCTAGTGCATTCTATATTGGATATTCAAGTGGTTTGGTACTCCACAAGTTCATATTTTAAGT
Source organism: Sequoia sempervirens (assembly GCA_007258455.2). NCBI lineage: Eukaryota > Viridiplantae > Streptophyta > Pinopsida > Cupressales > Cupressaceae > Sequoia > Sequoia sempervirens. The sequence goes on from VDFB02000002.1 coordinate 184,393,749, forward strand.
GACAGTATGTTGTAGTTGGTTCTAGATGCCTATTCTTTATCAAAACATATGTTTGTTTGCTTGCACTAGCAGAAGATTGTACAAAATAGTTGTATCAATTTGTGTGGACCTTCTACATTTCTGAAAGTATCTCAAGTTTGAAGTGCATGCAAATGTTTCTTATTTCCAGTACCACACAATTGTTTCAAGTCGGCTTATGGAGATATTCTTTTGTTGTGGCTGAATTGAGTGTGTTGGTGATGTGCACCACAAGTTTATGTTTATGCGGAGTTCAAGGAGTGTTTTTAGATGTTGTATGAGTCATTATGATTCATCTGGAAGAATTGTAAATAATGTCTTATCATTTTTGTATACCACCAATGAAGATGTAGGCTAACATGTTACAAGTTTGATATTCCTTATTTGTGGATGACCAAATTTGTATTTTGCAAACGTGTGGATGATATATATATATAAGATCAAATATTTGAAGATGACAATGGAGGTGTGTGAAGATGTATAAGTGCATGAGTAGAGTGTGACAAGTTCCACTACAGACCTAATGTGTAGAATTTTTAACTATCAATGGTTGTGTTGTCATGAAGGATTGCACCCTGAATGCTAACCTTGAAAGATCAAAAATCCTATGCAACATGGGGACATCCTTAGGCATGTGGGTTGCTTAAAAAAAGGATGAACCTCTAGATTATGGGTTGGTTCCCTTTGAAAAATTCCTACAAACTACTGAAATTGATGGGAAAAGGGATAGAAGAACTCAAATGAAAAGATTACTAACCCTAGGAGGTGATGCACCAATTTTGTTAAACTCTATTAGTTGCTCTAAACTCACAATTTGATTCAAACAAAGAGGTTTTTTTGGAAATGAATATTGCACCCTTAGTCAAGTTGAGCTTGGCTATCCTATTGCAACATGGAAATGCTCTCTGATTTGTGGTTCAATCAATGAGTGAGAGCGAATCTCTAGAGAGGGTTGGTTCCCTCTAGTAAAAAATCTAATCTAAAGACTTTCACGGGAAAAGGGGAGAAGGAAAAACTAGAAAAGTAAATCATGTAGCCTAAGATGATTAACCAGAAATTCAGTGGTCTGAAAACTTAGTACTCACAACAATCTCTTTTAAAACTTTGATCTCACAATCCCACCCTGAAAATACCTAATTCATCAATAATTTGCACAAAGGCTCAATAATGGAACACAAAATGCAACCTGAACTAAAATAGACTTCCTAAAACAAAATTCACAACACCAAGACATAAAGAGGATTCAACTCTTGAATCACAGTTAACATCAATTGATATCATAAACTCTGAACAAGAAAATGGGAAGGAGAAGCCTGTTGTTTTATTGAAAAAGAAGTAGCACAATATCAAATATGATTCAAAGAAGTTTACAAGTCTCTCTACAATGCATATGAGAGCAAGAAACAAAATTCTAAACCCCAAGAAATTCAAAGTTTCTCAAACTTATAGCCATCAAGTGACATCAATGGTGAGAACAGAAAAATCAGCCCATCTGCATCTTGGAATGGCAACCCTTCAATTTTAGAGCTCAAGAAAAAATCTTGGAAAATAGTGCCAAAAATCTACTCCAAACTACCTCAAAAAGATGGAAACTTTTCATCTCTAAAGGATCAATCCAAAAATCCTCAAAATCAAGTGCAAACAACTCAAGAACAGAAAACAGAAAGTCTAGCTTGTCACCTCCTTTTCCAATTTGCCCAAGAACTCAACTCTAAATGGAAATTTTTGATGTCAACTCAAGTGAACTATTTAATTGCATTTAAATAACAATTAATTAAGCAATTTATATAAACATTGCTTAATTAGTGTTTTACAACTTTGCAGTTTCTAAATTACAAAGATAGAAAGCCTGATTGCATTTGATTTTTACAATTTATCTCCAAATACTCTGATTTTTGCAATTTGATTTTGATCAATTTTATTTTTGCAATAGAAATAAAACTTTGATACTTGAAAAAATCAAACCAATACACTGGGACTCTATATATCTAATTTTTCTATAAAAAATCATAAAAAATTTAAGGCCCCCTACCACATATAGTGACTCAAACTCACAAAGAAACCCTAAAATGTTTAATACTTAGGAAAAATTTGAAGGGCCTAAGGTCATTGTACCTTGATTGCATTAAAATTTCTCCAAGCTCCTAAGAAGCTCTTTTAAAATGGACTAGGCACATATGAGCATAGTTTTGATTTTCTATAAAAATCAAAGAAAAGGCTAAGGTAACGGGTTTCGGCCTAGGCAACATTTGAGGCAAGGTATTAACAAAGCATTTGAGATTTAAAAGAATGTGATAAAAATCACATTCAACTTAGGCATGGGGAAAACCCCAGCCACAAAACTGATTTCAAACACACATTTTGGCTACATTTTTCATCGGCCAAGTTGAAGGAAGAAGGCATTTGCTGGGCGCCACCATGGACATTAGGGTTTGGAGCCTTGGAGCTCGATTATTCACCATTTTTTAGTGCTACTCTTGTCGATTCACCTCTGCATTCGATGGTAAGATGTTTGTCACTATTTTTTAATCTTTTGACTTCATTCTGGAAGGGAATTTGGGCCTCTAGGCCGCGACTATCACTGTGGTTTTGATGCATTCTTGTGTTTTTTATTGTGTTGACCACTCTATCATTCGTTTTGGCCGCCATGAGAGATTATGTTTGAGCTTCTTCGAGAGCTTTGGTCGTGGGCTTGCACTGGTTTTCTCACTTAGCCATGGTAAGCTCTCCTTCTCCATTTTTAAAAGCATTTCCTTCTTAAATAAAAGCTGAACTTGAGCTTTTCTCACAAAAATAATGGAGCTCTGTGAAATAAATCTGAGTTCTCATTGTGTAGACCACGGCCATTAGCTTTGATTTCTTCATTTTTTGAGAGATCTAATGCTAGTATAAGCTCGAATCTTTGTTGTTTCCTCCTGTACTTGCATTTTGAGACAAAACCCTAAGTGGGTATGTGATTTGTGAAGAGAGAAACTCTCCTAGGCCATGACCATTTGCTCCATTATCTTCACTTTACACTGGCATGGTCCACTAGTCACAAGCTTAAAACACTTGGTTTGCTTTGTATTTGGTTTTAGAACACAATACCCTAAATGGGTATCATCATTTATGAGAGAAAATTAACTCACAAGTCGTGGCCATGAGAGTTCAGTTGAGTGCATTTGACACTTGTTTATGAGCTTGAGCTTCCTTTATTTCTGGATTTTGAAGCATTTTAATGTAAACCAGTGTGGATTCTCTCTTAAAAGCTCGAACTAGGCATTTTTTACTTGTTTCATTTTGAAAACCCTAGCTCACTATTCTAAAAAGAAAATGACTTCATTTTCCATTCTTATTGACTATGGTTGTCACTCTAGCTTCACTGAAAGGAAACAATGATTTTCATTTCTACTTTAGATACATGTTACTATAATTTCACTTTCTTGTTCTCTCAATCACTTAACTTAGAAATCATTTTTTAATGGAACAAACCATCCTTTTCTTTGCACTATTTATGTCTCTCCACATGATGCACATACTATTAGCAATATTTTTCTTTCAATTCTTGCTTTAAGTGCATAGATTCAATGAAGCTCCACTTAATTGATTCTTTCTAGTTACTTATCAAAACATGCTTTCTATTCCATACAATTTCAATTTACTATTTAGCTTTATTTTGACAATGTCATTTGCACATACTCTTGTCAAATGGAAACACACAAAAGCTCCTTTTGTTTCTTCAAATACATTGTAAATGAATGATTCTATTTCACTTACTTGCCTTGTCAAGCTACACTCATCCATCATGGGGTTCTCTATAGATCATTTTCTACTCATTATCACACATTCTATGCACTTGAACGCTTCAGAAAATGCATTTCCAGCTCCACTTTTACAACAGTTTTATGAAACTATGCAATGAGATGCTCCTTTACATTTGTAGTATCAAAAGTATTGAAAAAAGCTTAAGTTTTTTGCAAAAATACCTTCATTAATGATGTTGCTTCATATTGCACTCAACTCAAACACTTAGTGTAGTGCATTTCAGTTCATCAGTGCTCCTTTTCCTTCACTTATTGACTCTCATGCTTTACTTTTAGCCAATTGTCACTTTGTTTCTTAATGGAGACAACCTTTCCTCTGTACTCTTGATGCATTTTTATCTCCTAGACACCAAATGTTGACATGGAATTTTGATTTATGCATAGAAGATTTTGAAATACAACACCATGATGAAGGTGTTTTGAAGCTTCTCAAATTGCTTCAATTGCCATTGATGACTTGTAAACAAGGCATTATGTATTCCTGTTCACTCTCTCATTCCATGATGATGCACTTAATGGTGATTCACTTGAGCAACTGATCATCTATGATCTTCAACTCATTGCACCTTCAAACTTGATTGTCCTAGATGATCACTTGCTTGAGCTCTTATGACACTTTGATGCATTCCTTGAAATCCATATCTCTTTTGAGCAATATTGAATTGTTTCTTTTCTCAACCTCTCCATGGAATGTTGAGGGGTAGCATGTTGAGCTCAACCCTTGTGGGAGCCCATTTTACACCACATGCTATAAAATATTCAAAACAAATCAGCAACATGGCTTTTCCTATACCTGCACAAGAAACAAATAGTGTTGGATTAAAATAATGAATTCAAAAGTTTCTTATGATGTTTCCTCCTTGGTATTCTCTTGCACACTTTTTTTCTACGGTCCATTGATTCAATGCATCATAAGAAGTGTTCTACATTATTGTTGATGGATCATGTAGAAGGGTTCATAGTTAGAGCTCTAACAAAATTTTATAATCACTTGCAGGTTCACATGGAGCATAAAGCAAGGAAGGATGCACAACTTTGAAGGCAACTCAAAGGCACAACCAGGAAATGACGATTATGTTCTTTCTTACATGCTCTTCTCCTTTTATCTTCAGTAGTGTAGTGTACTCCTTATGATTCATTGTTTCAACTACTCCCACAGCTTGTGTGGGACACTTGGCTCTCATATTTACTCCAATGAATCCAAAACAACATTTGTGTAATTATTGTTACATCTTGTACTTCTCTTTTGCAACAATTGAATGAAACATTGTGTAATAAACAACTGAATACATAATGAGGTACTTTATTTTACACTTCATGCAATATTAAATGTTGTAAATAATAAATGGCAACTGAAACACATTGCATTTTATTTCAAACTCAAAACTCAAAATATGCAATGATTTAAATAACTACAAAAATAATTGAAACATTTCACCTTAAAATGAATTTGAAATAACCATCTCTGTCAATTTGAGTTGTGGTGAAAAATTGATAACACTTTTGGCGACCTCTGCTAGATGCTTGCCTACTAAGCATTGGGCCAGTTGGCTTATGTATATCCATTGGGCATGGAGTCAATTCTGCCCTTCTGAAACTCAAAAGTTCTAAAAAAAATCTGAAACTTGCAACTCCAAATAGCAATAGAAATCAAAACAAAACAAACAAAAGTAAACCAACAAGGCCTTGGTAGCCAGAAAAAACAATGTGCGGAAGCACTTATGGAAAAGAACAACCACTGAAATGAAATGTGCTTAAAGCACTTATTAGCAACAACACTAATTTTAACCTAGACTAACCAGTGAAGACGGTTTTCTAAACAAAACCATTAATTGGTTTTGAAAAATAGCTTCCCCTATTGACCAACTAAGGGTGCTTTGCATGCTTGTAAATCCACAAAAAGATGTGGAGAAAAATAAAATATCCACCAATTTGTTGTGGCACCTTCCCAAAGAGGAAAAAGTAGTCACTTACCCACCAATATTGGCTTGTGAACCTGTGGTGATCAAGTAAGCAAGTGGAATGATTGTGCTTAAAGTGATATCTCCCTTGATGTTTTGGATCAATATTGTCATGGGGTTACTCCTCATTGGATTCCACCCATAGATTCCTAATAGGGAATCCTCTAGAAGGTTGTGGGCTAGATGGAAAACAACTCAAGTGATCAAAAGGAAAAGCATCACCTTCATCTGTAACTAAAACACCAGCCTCAAGCTCCTCTATGCAACAGAAAGGAAGCTCCTCCAACCAGCCAAGATCAGGTAGATCAGCTTTATGAAAAATTTCTTGACGTTTGGACTCTTCTTCCAAAATTTTTAGTTGTACGCTTTCCCTATAGTCCTTCAACTGATCAATTTCATCTTGTTCCACCGCAAACGGGGCAGGTTCAGAGACTTGTCTCACTTTGTTGTCCTCATCATTTACTTGATCTCCACAAGAATTCAGTAGAGCAACAAGCTCTCTACAAGCTAGACAACCAGGATCCTGACACTCAAGAATTGAGATGTCTTGGAAGGATTGAATTTATTCAATCAATCCTCTTAACTTCTCTTCAAGAGAAACCTCCTCCAATGCTTTCATGTCAGCTTCACCTTTACCAATTGACTCTTCAACCATCACCCCTCTTTGCTCTATCTAATCCATGCCTTCAATGTCCTGATTATACTCCATTTTAGGCATGTTGTCTAGCATACCACAGTCTCGAACCTCCACAACAACATTGTCCTCCTTCATTTGTTCATGAATCAGCTTTCTCTCAATGTGGTTTTTGTGCTCTTGCTCATCACAACTTGGAAATTCTGTTAGCTCACACATATTTTCTTCATCAATAGGAACAAAATGTTATCTACTAGAGTTGCACCCTAACTAAGCTACAAGATTTAACAAGTTAAGCTGTAGGACTTAGCACTCTAGAGAAAACATTGAATCACTCCTAGGTTATGGGTCACCTAAAACTTGAAGTGAATCTCCAGATGAGGCTAGCTCCTAGCTGGTTATCACCTAAAACTACTATTTTTTGTAGAGGAAAAGGGAGAAGGAAAGCTTAAAATGAAAACTCAAACCAAAATGAAGGGTGATTCACCAAACTGACAAGGGCTATGATGATTCAAACTTGCATACACTTGGCCACTAATGATAGAGCTAAACTGCACAACTTATATTTGTGAGTTCATACATAAATATTTCAAAAGAAGGTTTGAATGCATTAACCCTTAAAGAGGAAAAGTAACTTTCACAATATAAAGATACATGCAACTTTTAAACACAACTTGTAACCTGCACAAACATACTTTTGCAGAAAAGGCATAAAAATATGAGACAAAACTTCAAGGAGATTAAGATACCTCACAAGTAGCTTGATAAATCATTCAATAATGCACAAATACTGCAATAATAAGGATGCAAAACTTGAAAATCAGTAGAATCCAAGGCATTGTTTGTATTTCATTCTCCCAAATGAGTTAGAAAGTATGCTCAAGTCTGAGAAAGGACTACAAAATAACTAAATCCAAAAACTACATTCTATGAACTAACTCCCAAAATGAGTTAAAATGGGAATATATCTCTCAATCCCAAGCAATTGATCCAAAATAGGAACCACCAACTAACTTGGGTCGGATCCCTCAAAAAATCCTAAAATTAAGCCACTAGATTCCCTCCAAAATGGATTCCAATGTGTGGAAAAAGGTAGGTTTGACCATGCCAAGTATCTAGGCATACAAAACCACCCCTAGATTCTCTCCATATTCTCCAACAAGATGAATAAAATATCCTACATGCACGACACATGTTTACCAACTGCAAATAACCTCCCCTAGATGCTTGCAAATCATAAATTCAAGCATATTTCAAATCTCCCTTCATCATGTATTGAAAGCTCAAGCATTTTATTTTGCATTAAAGTAACATTTAAGCTTAAGTGATTTATAAAATATCACTAAGGTAAATGTTTTACATTTCAAAAATAATGCCAAATTTTAAGAGGGACAAAACTTGGCCATATGAGAGTCAATATAGCATAAGTAAAAAGACTTAGAATTTACAAAGCATAAGAGAAGAACGAGTTTATAAAAACTCCTAAGACATTGAAACACACCAAGGTATAATGAGGCCATGACTTAATATTTCACTTTCTAAAAAATAAAAATGAAAAGGCAAAAACCTTATTCATTTGTCAGCAAAAGTTAGGGTTATGAAACCCTAAAACAAACCATTCACTTCACTTTTCATTTTGCTATGTAACTTTCTGGAGGCCTCCTTTATGCCGCCACAGGGTTTCAAACCAAGAGGATTTATGTAGGTTTCATGGCGGTTTTCCATAAGAAATTGACAACAAAGCCTTGGGTAAGCTCTTTGTTTACCATTTAATTACTTTTCTCATCAAGATTTGGAGATAAAAATGCTCCATTCAAGCCTGAAATCAAGAAAAGAATGATCATTTTGTCTTTCTATGCATTTTCTTCATCTTTTCCTGTTGATTTTTTTAAAACTCATAGGTATTTAAAGAAATCTATGTATTTTTCATTGTTCATTTCTTAGCTGAGAGGCTAAAACACCTACAAACTGTGGTTCTTATAGTCTGCATTTCACTCTTCTGAAATTTTGTTGAAAACTTGAAACTCTTTTTCCTTTTGTATCTGTGATTTTTAAGCAAAACTAAAATGAGTTCGAATGAATGTGAAGAAAGATGTGTTCTCACTTGTAGATTTAATTTCCCTCACTCTCCTCAACGGTCGCGGCTGTATTCCTCACTGTAGGCACAAGAGACATCATTTTCATCAATGGCCGACCCTGTAGAAGATTATTTTGGGCTTGAAACAATAAAACCCCAAATGGGTTTGTGAGTATTGTAAAAATAAACCCTATTCTTATAGATTGTGTTTCTCTTTTGTTTAAATCTTCTACATTTGATATATGAGGGAAAAACCCAAGTGGGTTTTCATGCTTTGGCAAGAAAAATAGTATTCTGGGCCGCATGCATATTCTCCTTCAGGTATTTTGTTTGAGGTTCTGGGTTTACACAAACCCACGCCACCATTTATTTCTCACTGGTACATTTGTTTTCCTCACAGTAAAAATAGCCATGGATTGGGTCCCTGCTCATATGCTCGGTGCCCTTTTTGTTTAATTCACAGTCAACTAATGCACTAAAATGAATGAAATACTACTTTTGCATTTTCCGAATCTCTCTTCATAGGTTCTCAAGAGTTTTTCCTTGTATTTTGACCATACTGGATCTTTATTTCAACTACAGATAATTGAGGTTATGTATTATGAATGAGGTTTTGAAACCTATCTTTGCATTTGGAAACTCCATTCAATATTGTTTTGATATGTCACGACCTCATTAGACATGATGTCATTATCTCCATCTGCTACAAGCACTGTTCCTTTAATGGCCATAATTTAACTATAACTTGTGATGTTATTTACAGTTTATATGTGATCATGTTCATAATGCATACACTCCACTATTTCAGTTCTCACATGCTTTCATTTCATTACTTTATGCTTGTGGAATCTCAATCTCTTTATGTTTTGATCATTGGCCAAAAATTGTAAATGGGATTTATTTGTAGAATGGTCACTGAGCTTACCATACCATACTATTGCTCATGATTGTACTTCATGGAGAGACTGTCTTTGGGTCTCACTTTCCTTAACATGCTGCCATACTAGATCACCATGATGACTCTACATATAGGTTGCTTTCTCATTTGATTTTTGAAATATAGGACAAAAATTCATTTGGCCTGCATCTTGATAGCTTATGATACAATCTACCAAGTTAATCCTTTGTATCAAGTCCTATATGCAAAGGAAAAGATACTCACTATCCCCTGGCCCTGAAAAATTCCCCTTGTTGTTCTAGAACTGTATGGTTACTTTCCTTGATCATTCACCTTTATACTGTACTTTTCCATGCATTTACATTAATGCAACCTTTCATGCCAGCTATCTATGCATTCGTGAGATGACTATCCTTTAAAAACATTGTCTCTTCATTTCAATGACCCCAATGACATTATCTTCTTTTAACCTATAGGAAGTCTTGTACAAAGGCTTACACTACCCTTCATGATGAACACTATGCACAACTTTCCAATACAGAGCCTCCTCACTCTACCATAAGATAGATGCTAAAATAGATGCCAATATGATTATCCTTTCACTGTAGCGTCATCCTGTTGTTTTGCCTTGTGTCTATCATGCCCTATTCCCTGTCAAAACACTATAGTGCTAGCAAGATTTCTCATGATTGTCATTTGGAGTCTCATATTGACCTTTCATGCCATTTTGCTAACATGATTGTTCTACAACTCATGATAGCTGCAGATAGCTCTTTGTTGTTTTCTCATTCACATAATGGCTATCACATATTTGTTTTATGCTATTCTTTCATAGATTAGCACATCAACTCATCCTTTATGTTTTACTTAGAAAACACATGACTTAAGCTAGTGCAAAACTCACTGCTATAGCTAATGTATGTTTGTCTTAGTAAACATAAAGAGATGAACTTTCCATATTAACAAAAATGCATCAAGAATAATAATATAAACTTGATCAATAATTTCATTTTTCATGAAAAACCCTAAAGATCCTTCAAAATGCAATGCTAATTTCCTTATGGTTTGCTTGTTGGCAATCATTGTGAACTCTTAATAGGGTGAACATATATAGATTGTACTACCTTTGTCAAAGGACTGAACCTTCTGAATGAACATGTTGTCTTATGATCCCTTCACTCTTTTTTGAGAAAATACTTGTTTAGCCTTCTAAGACACTGTAATTCCATTGAGCATACATTATTGTTTATACCAGTGGATACAAGGACTTCACCGTTATGAACAATAAAATGAATCCTTGATTGCATTACACGGTCATGGAAATATTAACAAGCCTATCTCATCAAAGCACAAAATGAAAGCACATTGGGCTCAACCCTTGTGGGAGCCACATTTAATCCCACGTGCTTTAATTAGATGAATTATAACAACATTATTTTTCCTATACCTACACAGGAAACAAACATGTTAGAAAAAATATGTGCAGATGACAGATGTGTTTGATAATGCTCCTTGTTTTCTTTGGATATCAGTTGTAAGTTGTTTCTTTTAATGCACATGGTTGATCAATTTATATGTTTATAGAGGTATGTGCATATAGTGACTATAGACTTTTCATTGCTCTAACAACATTCTCTCTCACAAATGCAGGCAACTAGGAGCAGCAAGGAAGCAAAAATTGGAGCAGGACAAGCGTAAGACTAAAGACAATGTGAGGCAACTCAACTAGAGCCAGTCATTCAGGCAATGACTGGTCTTCTTTCCATATATGTGCATGCTTTTATTCTTATATCTGTAAATGTGTATTCTTTTCATTCATTTACATTCAAAGAGCCAGTCTCGCGGCTTGTGTGAGACAAAAGAAATTTACATTATCAATAAAGACTATGTTTTCTTTGAAAAGATTTGTGCAATTTTCTCCTATGTTATATGCAATTGCATACTGTATTATGGTAGAATAGTCTTCTAATTTATTTATGCACATGAAATGTAATATAGCAGAAAAATGTACCTATCTTCCCATTTGTAATCACTTAAGCTCAACCTACTTGAGCTAATAGCAAAAACGGGTAACAATTTTGGTAACATTTGCTATATGTTTTCCTGTTAAACATTAAGACCAGTTGCCTAGGCTATCCATTGGGCACAAAGTCACTCATAAACTCAAAACAGATTTGAAAGAAACTTTATTCAATGCTGAAACTTAGCAGAAATAACTCAAGACACCTTGGAAACTTATTGAAAATAAAACTGCAAAAGGGAAACTACCTAACTGTGCTAAAAAGCACTTAGGGAATCTGAAAACATCAACTAAACTAAGGTTCATCAACACTTATTGAAAGAAAAAACTCCTAAACTAGCATATGTAATGCAAATCAAACCTCAAAATAGTGTTTGAGGTGTATCCCATTGACTGGGATAGGCAAAATTTCTCCATCCATCTTTGATAACTGGAATGCATTGTGCTCCTTGCACTGTGTGATAACAAACGAGACACCTCAAAAGTTATCAAACTTAGTGTGCTTTCCTGGCCTACTTTTCAACTCATCCCATTTGAGTACAACATCACCCTCTCTGAATACTCTGGGATTTTCCTTCTTATCAAATACTCTCTTTGTTTGGAGTTGATGGTACTCCAAGGACTTCATTGCTTTATTTCTTCTTTCTTCTAGCTCCATGATCTGAGCATACCTAACTGCCATTGGGTCCTACTCCTCAAACATTTCTAGTTAATGCATAATATCAAGAGCTGGAAGTTCTACAGACAAAGGCAATCTTGCCTCCTTACCATAAACTAGTACATATGGAGAATTCCCAATGGACCGTTTGGGAGTTATTCTATCTGCCCATAAAGTAGATTTCAGATTGGTGTTCCAAGTTCTCTAATTATCCTCCATTATCCTTTTGATGATTCTCATAAGGTTCTTATTTTTTGATTCGGCCAAACCATTACCTTGAGGGTAATATTTTGATTATGTATTCAAGTATATGCCATTCCTAACAACCCAATCACTCACTCTGAGTCCCACAAATTCTAAGGCATTATCTAAAATGATTGACTTAGGAACCCCAAATTTGGTTACTATATCATCATAAAAATTCAAAATAGCATTTTCATTGGCTTCTTTCAAAGCCACTGCTTCAGTCCACCTTGTAAAATAATCAGTTGTAGTAAGTACCCATCTATGACCTGCACTAGAAGGTGGGTTTATGGGTCCTATAAAATCAATTCCCCATTTCATAAAGGGTTGTTCCACTTGAATTGGCTGCAAAGGTAAAGCTGGAAACCTTTCTTTTCCTTCAAAAATTGCACACTTAGCACATTTCCTTGCCCATGCATGGGTATCTTTAAACATGCTTGGCCAATAGTAGCCAACTCTCATTATCTTCCATGCAGTTTTTCTTGGGGAAAAATGACCCCCTACAGTTCCATCATGGAACTCATGAAGCACTTTTTCTACCTTATCTTGATCAATACATCTTAACAACACACTGTTAAGGTCTTTTCTGAAAAGAACATTGTCAACGAGTACATAGGAATAGATTGCAAGCTGAAGTATTTTCTCTTTTCCTTGTCTAAACCTGGTGGACACTCATGAGTCTGGAAGAAGTGAGTCATGTCATGTACCCAACTTGCACCCAATGTAGGTGCAGTATTTTGATCCTGATCATTAGTGACTATGGTGCAGGAGCACCCAAGCTCTTCAAGGAACTCTTCAAGAGACAGGAGAATGAAGGGGTCTTGAAGACCTATCAATCACCTCAAAGCATCAATTATGATATCTTGGAGCCTATAATGGCCTTTGGAATGGGTGAACACATTAAAGAGGTCAAAAGTCCTAAGGGTCCTAATAAGGATCCTAGGACCAAATTTCAATGTAAATGGAACAATCATGTTCTAGGGGTTTGATTAGTAATATAATGCTTTAATTAGGTCAAATAAGGTTGGATATTGAAGATCCAATGGTTTTTAGATAATAGAATTTAATAAATTTCAAGATTGTAAATTCAAATTTTTGAATTTCAATTTAGGCGGGTAAATAGGTTTTAGGAGGTTTAAGCACTTTAATGGAATAAAATCAATGTAAAAAAGTTTGGGAAGTTGGGGAATGGGTTTATAACCCCAAAATATTCATTTGTACGGAGGTTGGGCGTTTGGAGAAGTGACTATACGGACTGCTACAGGAAATAGTGAAAAAACACAGTTTTCTTGCATTTTCTTGAGTCTTTTTGATGATCTATTGATTCCTTTCGAATTTCTAATCAATTGGATGGTTTAAGAACCTGTATTTACTTTAAATTAACCTCTTGAATGATCTGATAGATGTTAGGAATCAGTTTTTGTAACATATTGCTGACTATCCTCAAGAATAACACAAAATTTTCACTAGTTTTGGTGGTTTTCATGGATGATTGATCCATTTCAAGGTAGAATGCTGCTGTGACCTATGAAATGGATCATTCCTAACATGTAACATACATATTTAAAAAACTAATGTGCAGGGAAGAAGAATATTGAGGTGTACACCAAGATTTCACAATGCAAAGTGCTTGAAGTTGGAGGCTAGGGTATAGCAGCAGAAGATCTGCCTTAATGAGAGGCATGTTTTTGAGTTGGGATAGACTAAATATGTTGTCATAATGGTGTGGAGTCAATGAGCAAGTTCTGGAAGTGATTGGAAGGTTAGTTTTCAAGAAGCCCTAGTTTTTAAGGCAAGTTAAGGAGGGTTTTGTGTTTGAGCATGTTAGAGGTGTCATAGAGGCCTAAAAACTTGGAATCCTTAGTTTTGAGTCATTTTAAGGGAATTTTGAAAGTTTCATGGTCAGGGGTTGAGTTTAAAGAGGGGTTGCTTTGAAAAAGAGGGCTAATTAGGCCTAAATTGGAGGAAACAACAGATTTTTGATTGGTGTGCTCCAAAACAAGTGACATCAAGAATCTAGTATGTTATGTATCACCACAAACCACATCTGGTTCAATCATTATTTTGGAGGTTCCTTTGGAAAGTTTGAGTGCAAAGTCAAAAATCCTTCGCTAGAGGCCTAGTTGGGCTAGTAGCCTAGTTAAGGTGAAAAATTGGTTTTGTGTCTAAGTCAAAGGGCTGGGCTTTGAAATCATTCAAAACAAGTTTGTTTGGGTCTCTTAAGAGTGTTCAAAGGGTTTGGGTCCATAAAGAGAGCATACAAGCGATTAGTGCATCATTAAGCCTTGTCTCCATTAGGTTGCCTGGGAGATAGCTTGAGATTGAAACCTTTAATCCTTGAAATCTTTGTGTTTCTTTCAAAGTCCCTGACCCTCTACATCAGAGTGGTATCATAGCAGTGAGTAGGTCCTTTAGGGATTGGAGAATCAGCAATGGCACCAAAAAATAAATTGGCAAGAGAGTTGGAAGAGTTGAAGGAGATCTTGGAAAGGGAGAGAAGAGAAAGAAGGGAAAAAGAAGCAGCAAGAGAGCAGGCCAGAGCAAGAGAAGAAAGGCAATGGAGAAGGGAGAGAGAGACCATGCAAGCAAGGATAAATAACCTTGAGAGGAGTAGGAGGAGAGAAGACCAAGAAGACCAAGAAGACAATGATGAAGATGAAGAGCATGTGAGGGTAAATCAGGAACAACAATCAGATGAGACAGAGGACCCTGAGGAAAGGAGGTTACTAAGATTGTTGAAGGAAGTACAAGGTCATGGAGGAAAGAGCCACATATATTTTCCTGTCTATCAAGGGAAGATGGATAGTGAAGAGGTGTTGGGATGGCTTGATGCCTTAGAAAACTACTTTGAGTTTTAGGAGATGGATGAAGAGAGGAAGGTTAAGTTTTCCAAAACCAAGTTGAGAGGTACAACATTGACATGGTGAACTAGTTTTCAGAATGATAGGATGGCTAGAGGATTGAAAAAAGTCTCTACATGGGCAAGGATGAAGAGTTTGGTCAAAGAGCAGTTCCTACCATCTGATTATACCATTCATGTGAAAAGGATGAGGCATAATTTAAAGCAAAAGGACATGGATGTGATGTCCTATACTGAGCAGTTTCACAAGCTTAGTATCAGAGGAGGTTATGAAGAAGAGGATGAGAAAATAGCCAGGTACATCAATGGCTTGAGGTACAATCTACAAGATGAGATTGGTTTGCAATTGCCAAGGACATTAGGAGAATGTTCAGTTGGCCATTAGAGCTAAAGAAAAGGTGAAAAGGAAGCAAGAAAGATCAAGCAATGGTGGAAGAGGAGGTAGTTCAAACAAGGGCAGAGGTAATAGAGAACAAGGACAAGGCAATGATAAGAGCAGCAATGACAAGGGCAAAGAAATATTTTCTGATCAAAGAGGTGGATACACTCCAAGAGGAGGAGGCAGATTTGGACAAGGTAGAGGCCCATTCATAGGTAGATGTTTCAATTGCAATGAACCAGGGCATCCTTCCTTCAAGTGTCCTAAATGGGAATAAGCTGACAGGGGCAGAGAAAGGAGAGCTAACTTGGTACAAGAAGAAGAAGACAAGAAGGAGGAGTCAAACAAATTCATGGCAGACCCTGTGACTAATGGTGAGTTTCTTATGGTCAAGCAAGGAGAAAGACTTCATCAAGAGCCAAAGGTAACTATTTTCAAAACATATTGTTTGAGTCATGGTAAGATCTACAGATTGCTCATAGATTCAGGGTCACATAGCAATTTAGTTTCACTTGATATGATAACCAAGTTGGGGATTGAAACATTTGATCATCCTACCCCCTACAAGGCCACTTGGGTAACTCAAGGATAGTATGTAGAGATTGGTAAGAGAGCTTTTGTAGATTTCTCAATTGGATCATATCATGATAGGGTGCTTTGTGATGTCATTCCAATGACTTGTGGTCATATCATCTTGGGAAGACCATGGTAGTATGCTAGGAGGACAGTGCATGATGGATTTCATAACACATATTTGGTGCATAAAGATGCTAGTAGATATAAGTTGGTTCCTTTGCCTTTGGAGCAGTCTAATGAGAACTTTGTAATTTTTTTTGAGAAGCATTTGCAGGTAAATGAGCAGCGTAGGATGAAGGAAGATACTGGTTGGTTGAAAAATAGTAAGTTGCAGCAGAGATTTGAAGCACACAGTCCTAAAAATTAGAATTTGTGGGACTTGGATAGTATTAAGGTTGGAGGAATTGAATGCCCTATAGTTGAGGGTGATAGAGGAGGTTTTCTTTCACAAATGAATAAGTGGCATAGAGGCAGAAACAGGGCACAAAATCATACTAAGTTCAAGCAATAAGAAGGACAAACAAAACAGATTTTTGACACTAACATGATGAATGACATGAGTGTAGATTGGAAGAAGAGGAAGACAGTGACTTTGGGAGATTACATGCCTGTCATGTGAAGATGAAAACATATAGGAACAAGGAGTATTATGGCAGCAACAAGTTGGATGCTTCTTGGGGCAAGAACTCTTTCTTTCTTGGGGAGAATGGTGCAGGAGCACCCAAGCTCTTCAAGGAACTCTTTAGGAGACAGGAGAATGCAGGGGTCTTGAAGACCTATCAATCACCTTAAAGCATCAATTATGATATCTTGGAGCCTATAATGGCCTTTGGAATGGGTGAACACATTAAAGAGGTCAAAAGTCCTAAGGGTCCTAATAAGGATCCTAGGACCAAATTTCAATGTAAATGGAACAATCATGTTCTAGGGGTTTGATTAGTAATATAATGCTTTAATTAGGTCAAATAAGGTTGGATATTGAAGATCCAATGGTTTTTAGATAATATAATTTAATAAATTTCAAGATTGTAAATTCAAATTTTTGAATTTCAATTTAGGTGGGTAAATAGGTTTTAGGAGGTTTAAGCACTTTAATGGAATAAAATCAATGTAAAACAGTTTGGGAAGTTGGGGAATGGGTTTATAACCCCAAAATATTCATTTGTACAGAGGTTGGGTGTTTGGAGAAGTGACTGTACGGACTGCTACAGGAAATAGTGAAAAAACACAGTTTTCTTGCATTTTCTTGAGTCTTTTTGATGATCTATTGATTCCTTTTGAATTTATAATCAATTGGATGGTTTAAGAACCTGTATTTACTTTCAATTAACCTATTGAATGATCTAATAGACGTTAGGAATCAGTTTTTGTAACATATTGCTGACTGTCCTCAAGAATAACACAAAATTTTCACTAGTTTTGGTGGTTTTCATGGATGATTGATCCATTTCAAGGTAGAATGCTGCTGTGACCTGTGAAATGGATCATTCCTAACATGTAACATACATATTTAACAAACTAATGTGCAGGGAAGAAGAATATTGAGGTGTACACCAATATTTCACAATGCAAAGTGCTTGAAGTTGGAGGCTAGGGTATAGCAGCAGAAGATATGCCTTAATGAGGGGCATGTTTTTGAGTTGGGATAGAATAAATATGTTTTCCTAATGGTGTGGAGTCAATGAGAAAGTTCTGGAAGTGATTGGAAGGTTAGTTTTCAAGAAGCCCTAGTTTTTGAGGCAAGTTAAGGAGGGTTTTGTGTTTGAGCATGTTAGAGGTGTCATAGAGGCCTAAAAACTTGGAATCCTTGGTTTTGAGTCATTTTAAGGGACCGTTGAAAGTTTCATGGTTAGGGGTTGAGTTTAAAGAGGGGTTCCTTTGAAAAAGAGGGCTAATTAGGCCTAAATTGGAGGAAACAACATATTTTTGATTGGTGTGCTCCAAAACAAGTGCCATCAAGAATCTAGTATGTTATGTATCATCACAAACCACATTTGGTTCAATCATTAGTTTGGAGGTTCCTCTGGAAAGTTTGAGTGCAAAGTCAAAAATCGTTTGCTAGAGGCCTAGTTGGGCTAGTAGCCTAGTTAAGGTGAAAAATTGGTTTTGTGTCTAAAACAAAGGGTTGGGCTTTGAAATCATTCAAAACAAGTTTTTTTGGGTCTCTTAAGAGTGTTCCAAGGGTTTGGGTCCATAAAGCGAGCATACAAGCGATTAGTGCATCATTAAGCCTTGTCTCCATTAGGTTGCTTGGGAGATAGCTTGAGATTGAAACCTTTAATCCTTGAAATATTTGTGTTTCTTTCAAAGTACCTGACCCTCTACATCAGACTAGAACAACCTTTGTTTTTGTTTTCCCTTCATTTTTAGATCCTATAGCTAGCTGTTCACACAATCCCTTCCCTCTTACGAGCTTAGTAACCTTAATATCTATATCATATTCCATAGCTTTTGTGATCCAGCTAGCCCTATTTTGATTCAAGTCCTTGCTCAACAAAAACTCCTTCAAACTTGGGTGGGAAAACTTTAAATGTATCTTATTGTTGGAAATCAAAGGCTTAATTTTTTTCAAACTTCTGATTACAGCTAGAACATGTTTCTCCACAAACATATACCTTTCTTCATAATCTGCCAATCCTTGGCTGAAAAAAGCAATGTGCTATTCTAAGCCATCATTATTCTATTGTACCAAAATTGCAGAAATAGAATCGATGCTACCAAAAGCATACAGAATAAAGTCTTTTTAAAAATCTGGATTTACCAATGTAGGAGCTATTGATAAAGCCTCCTTAATAGCTTCAAATTTGTGCTTGGCCTCCCTAGTCCAGCTGAAACTTGCATTTTTCCTTAACATAGTAGTTAATGGACTCAAAAGGTTTGTAACATCTAGAATAAACCTTCTTAAGATATTAATTATGCCAAGGAAGCTTTGCAACCCCTTTTTATGATTGGGTAAAGGTAGCTCTAAAATGGATTTCACTCTGTCAGGATCAATGGTGATCCCTTGTTTTGACACTATATGTCCTATCAGTTTTCCTTCATAAACAAAAAAGATACTCTTTTTGGGATTGAGGGATATTCCATATTCTCTAAAACTTTCAAACACTTGTTTTAAATGTAGCAGATGTTCATCAGCATTTTTAGAGAATATTGTTACATCATCTAGATAAATGAGTGCAATTTAATTAATTAAACCTTGAAATTCCATGTCCATAGCCCTTTGAAAAGTGGCTCCAGCGTTGGATAGGCCAAAAGGAATTCTCTTTTAGGCCATAGTGCCCCATTTTGTGGTAAATGCAGTCTTGTATTGGTCTTCTTTGACCAATACCTGTTTATAGCCAGAATAACCATCAAGCAGAGAGAATCTCTCTGAACCAACAACTACTTGAAGGATCTGCTCCATAGAGGGCAGTGGGTAATGATCTTTCAAAGAAGCTGTATTAAGGTCTCTAAAGTCCACACAGAGCCTAATCTCCCCAATTTTCTTTCTAACCAGAACAAGGTTAGAAACCCAGGAGGTATGTTTGATTGGGAAAATAATACCTCCTTCAACTAGCTTGGTTAACTCCTTAATCATAAGAGGCTCAAGTTTTGGGTTTAAGGGCCTCTGTTTTTGTCTTACAAGCTTTGCATTAGGTTCTAATTCTATTGTATGTTGAGCAATTCTAGGATCAAATCCTTTCAAATCTGAGTATTCCCATGCAAAAACATCATGAAATTCTTGACATAAAGCAACAAAGGCCTACCTACCTAATTGTGAATAGATTTTTCCTATTTTAAGGAGCTTACCTTTAAAAATCTCCAACTCTTCATAATGCTCCTCTTTAATTTGAATGCTAGTTTCATTCCTTTTAAGCTGATCATCAGTGCTGAAGATGGATTCCAATGTGACTAGTCTCCTGGGAAACTTATTAGTTTTCAGCTAGATAATTTGATCCTCATATTGTTGCTTAAGCTTCTCTTGGTTTACAACAGTAAACTCATCTTCTTCAAGAAGAAAGCTCAAAACTTTCTCATCATTTTCAAAGAATTGCCAGTGAACATTATTGTCGGGAATAGAGGGCCTAACAACCACCTTAACATATTGTTGTACCTTCTCTTTTCTAATCTCATTGGGTATGTCAAATTGAGCACCTATTGCAGCTAGCATATCTGTATGCTTGTTTTGATTTCTAGGAATAGAAATAAGATTAAAATCATTGAACTCCTCTATCATATCCCAAACTCTATTCCTATAGGACCTCAAAGTATCATTTTTAGTAAAATTTAATCCTCTCACATGGTTGACAATCAACTCACTGTCCCTAAATACGTGCAAGAAACTTATTCCTCTTTTTCATGCCCATTCCAAGCCTTGAATTAGACCTTCATACTCAGTAGTGCTGTTGGAACAAGAAAAAGAAAATCTGAAAGCAACATAGTATTTATCACCTTGTGGAGATACCAGCATTGCACCCCCACCAACTCCATTTTTGCTTCTGGAGCCATTAAAGTACATTTTCCACAACTCATCCTGCTGTTGTAACTGTTGTTCTGCCTTTTCAAGATTTGGCATCTCTGTTTCTGGTTCATGTAGCACATAAACACCAAACCAGCCTCCTGAATGCATTCATTGGGATTTTCCACAATAGTTTTTGCTGCCTACTCATTTAACATCACCTCTCGTACACTTTCAACTTGCAGTTCTTGGGCGCCAACAAGCTTACTGTCTTCAAAAACAACAAACACTAACCACACTTGGTACAAAGGTTCAATATGATCCTTTGCAAGTGACTCAAATTTTATTGTCACTTTTGTCCCATACCTAGTCCTAAAAAGCATGTGAGACTAATCAGAGGATAGATAACCTCCTATTTTAGCTATGAAATCCCTTGAAAAACATAGGGAAAAAATGGAGGTAAATAAATGACAAAGACATCCTAAGGGATTGAAAATAAATTTTGGACAGGCATGTAATGTGAGACCTAAGTCCTCAATAACACCCATAGTGTTAACTACTATCTCGTCTGATTGGAGTACTCCCTTTTCAAGGGGCTAGTATTTCAATCCTAATTGGTCTGCAATCTTTGTTAGCATGACTAAACTACTAACTCCCCTATCAACCATACAGTTATGTACTAGTTTGTCCCCTACAATAAAAGACACATAGAAAGGAGGGGGTTTGACACCCTTACATGGCTCTTTACTTGGCTGTTCACTTAGCTCTTTGTCATTGTCTTGGGGTTTATTTGTAAAAAAAGCTTTAACTGGATCAACTGAAACATCATTAGACACTCTCTTTTCAGTCAAAGCAAATTGTAACAATTGTATTTGGCCTGGGATGGCTAAAGAGTCCCACATGGTCATTGTCACAATTTTTTTTTTCATATTTTCAACAATGTTGAAGGGGGCAACATGATTTACCTTCTGATGGGTCCTTGCAGTAGCAGGGTCTGCTTGCAAGTGTGGTTGTTCTTTGGCAACAACTTGTGTATTCCTTTGCAAAATGCAAGGTACTTGAGATGTGGATGGTTCTACAACTTCTTTTCCTTTATTTGTTGACTGCTAAAGTTCAAAAGCCCTTTTCTTGGCTCTTGTATTTGCTGTAATTGGAGAACCATCTTTGTTTACTCCACAAAACTCTTATCCCTGCTAGTTTAAAAGAGTAGCATCATTTGGAGGTTGCTCTTGCTGCTGTAGAGATCCAACATCAAGTACACCTTGCTATGAACCTAAAGCATTGTGCACCATCAACGCTTGGTTGATGACTCCATTTGAGCATGTGGCTTGATTATGTTGTTGGTTACAAGGGAAACACCATTCATAATTTGCTGCAAGGTTTTTTTGAACAAGAACAAGATCCTTAACAACACTAATTGGAGCTAGGTTATATGGCTAAAAAGGCCTTAGATCACGTTCTTCCTTGCACACTGATAATTGCCTTGATAAGGTTTCCTATTCACCTGATATTGCTAACCTTTACCTTGATTCTGTTGAAAAGGTTGTCTACTTTGAGACTACTTCTTTTCTATGTTCACTAGCTTATAACCAAGTCTGGAGTAAACTTTTAATCTCTTGCAGCTCTTGAGATTAGCCTGTAACAACATTTCCTTGGCTGACAGTAGGTTGGACATCATCTGGAAATGTTGGGGCAATAGGTAAGGGAATAAAGGGTGGTATTTGTAAAGGCATGGAAGGTTGAATATCTGGAAAAATTGGCATTAGGGGTCTGGGTGCTATTCTTCTAGCCTGAATAAGGCTACTTTCATCCCTAATTTCTATGTCATATGCTTGAGGTAATGTATTCCCACCCATGGACTGAATCATGACAACAATTTCACTATGTAAAGACCTCAAATAATATAAGAAAGCATAATTAGGAGAAGGCCTTACTGTTTTAGTAATCCTATACCATGTCTTTTGAAAATAAAAGTTAAAGTTTGTCATTTGCTCCTAGGGTGCTATCTTAATTGTTGTTAAATACTCAACTAATGATAGACGGTCAGATTTATCTTGAAATTGTTTGTGTAACTTATCTCCCAATTCATCCCAAGTTGCAATAGATCCAACTTGAAAACCCTAGAACCATTGCAAAGCCTTAACTTCCAATGAAGTTTTAAGTAGCCTAACAACCACATTTTCCTGAGTTATATGGTGAACTCCACACAAATATGCTACATCTATGATATGCTCTATAGGGGTTGTTTGATCCTCTCCTGTGAAGAAGGGAAAACTTTTCAGGGCAGCCATTGGGATATCATCATGTTGTGCAAGGTTTAATGGACTGCCTCCATCAAAATCCACAAATGGTTGATTCCTTGCCATTTGAAAAGGTGGAATTTGATTAACTTGAGCTGGAATAACGGGAATAGAAACTACAGGTACAACTAAACTTGTTGATAATGTTGGTTTGAAACTTGGTGGAGTTGACTAAACTCTCTTTGAAATAGGAGTTCTCTTAACAGTTTCGCTCTGCCTTCTAGGTGGAGACAACTATAAGTATTTGAATGAGTCTGAACTCCTAGTTTGAATTATTTTCATATAAATGACACGACACTAGTTTTCTTGTTCTACTCTCAGTGGAAATCACTAGATATGCAAAAACTACCTCTTAAAGGCTTTAAAATTTTGGCTGCATATAAGAACTAGAAAAACACTGGTATTTTATATAATGTTCTAATTCAAACAATCCCACCGAGTGTGCCAAAACTATTATCTACCACAGTTGCACCCTAACTAAGCTACAAGATTTAACAAGTTAAGCTGCAGGACTTAGCACACTAGAGAAAACACTGAATCACTCCTAGGCTATGGGTCACCTAAAACTTGAAGTGAATCTCTAGATGAGGTTGGCTACTAGCTGGTTATCACCTAAAACTATTTATTTTTGCAGAGGAAAAGGGAGAAGGAAAGATTAAAATGAAAATTGAAACTAAAATGAAAGGTGATTCACCAAACTGACAAGGGCTATGATGATTCAGACTTGCATACACTTGGCCACTAATGATAGAGCTAAACTGCATAGCTTATATCAGTGAGTTCATACATAAATATTTCACAAGAAGGTTTGAATGCATTAACCCTTAAAGAGGAAAAGTAACTTTCACAATCTAAAGATACATGCAACTTTTAAACACAACTTGTAACTTGCACAAACATACTTTTGCAGAAAAGGCATGAAAACATGAGACAAAACTTCAAGGAGATTAAGATACCTCACAAGTAGCTTGATCAATCATTCAATAATGTACAAATATTGCAATAATAAGGAGGCAAAACTTGAAAATCAATAGAATCCAAGGCACTGTTTGTATTTCATTCTCCCAAATGAGTTAGAAAGTGTGCTCAAGTCTGAGAAAGGACTACAAAATCACTAACTCTAGAAACTTCATTCTATGAACTAACTCCCAAAATGAGTTAAAATGGGAATATATCTCTCAACCCCAAGTAGTTGCTCCAAAATAGGAACAAAAAACTGACTTGGATCAGATCCCTCAAAAAATCCTAAAATTCAGCCACTAGATTCCTTCCAAAATGGATTCCAATGTGTGGAAAAAGGTAGGTTTGACCATGCCAAGCATCTACGCATGCAAAACCACCCCTGGATTCCCTCCATATGCTCCAACAAGATGAGTAAAGCTCCTACATGCATAGCACATTTTTTCCAACTACAAATAACCTCCCCTAGATGCTTGCAAATCATAAATTCAAGCATATTTCTCATCTCCCTTCATCATGTGTTGAAAGCTCAAGCATTTTATTTTGCATTAAAGTAACATTTAAGCTTAAGTGATTTATTAAATATCACTAAGGTAAATGTTTTACATTTCAAAAAGAATGCAAAATTTTAAAAGGGCCAAAACTCGGCCATATGAGAGTCAATATAGCATAAGTCAAAAGACTTAGCATTTACAAAGCATAAGAGATGAATGAGTTTATAAAAACTCCTAAGGCATTGAAACACACCGAGGTATAATGAGGCCACAGATTAATAGTTCACTTTGCAAAATATAAAAATGAAAAGGAAAAAGCCTTATTCATTTGTCAGAAAAATTAGGGTTATGAAACCCTAAAGCAAACCATTCACTTCACTTTTCATTTTTCTATGCATCTTTTTGGAGACCTCCTTTCTGCCACCACAGGGTTTCGAACCAGGAGGATTTCTATAGGTTTCATGGCAGTTTTCCACAGGAAATTGACAACAAATCCTTGGGTAAGCTCTATGTTTACCATTTAATTAATTTTCTCATCAAGATTTGCAGATAAAAATGCTCCATTCAAGCCCGAAATCAAGAAAAGAATGATCATTTTGTCTTTCTATGCATTTTCTTCATCTTTTCCTATTGATTTTTTTAAAAATTCATGGGTATTTAAAGAAATCTCTATCTTTTTCATTGTTCATTTCTTAGGTGCAAGGCTGAAACACCTACAGACCATGGTTCTTACAATCTACATTTCACTCTTTTGAAATTTTATTGAAAACTTGAACCTCTTTTTCCTTTTGTATTTGTGATTTTTAAGAAAAAATCAAATGAGTTAGAATGAATGTGAAGAAATATGTGTTCTCACCTGTAGATTTCATTTGCCCCACTCTTCTCAATGGCCACAGCCATATTCCTCACTACAGGTGCAAGAAACATCATTTTCATGAATGGTCGACCCTGTAGAAGATTATTTTGGGCTTGAAACAATAAAACCCCAAATGGGTTTGTGAGTATTGTAAAAATAAACCTATTCTTATAGATTGTTATTCTCTTTTGTTTAAATCTTCTACATTTGATATATGAGGGAAAAATCCAAATGGGTTTTCATGCTTTGGCAAGAAAATAAGTATTTTGGGTCGTAGCCATATTCTCCTTCAGGTATTTTGTTTGAGGCTATGGGTTTACACAAACCCACACCACCATTTATTTCTCACTGGTACATTTTTTTTTCCTCACAGTAAAAATAGCCATGGATCGGCTCCCTGCTGTTATGCTCAGTGCCCTTTTTGTTTAATTCATAGTCAACTAATTTACTAAAATGAATGAAATTTTACTATTGCATTTTCAGAATCTCTCTTCACAGGCTCTCGAGAGTTTTTCCCTTTATTTTGATCATTTTGGATCTTTATTTCAACTATAGATAATTGAGGTTATGTATTATCAATGAGGTTTTGAAACCTATCTTTGCATTTGGAAACTCCATTCAATACTATTTTGATATGTCACAACCTCATCAAACATGATGTCATTATCTCCGTATGCTACAAGCACTATTCCTTTAATGGCCATCATTTAACTGTAACTTGTGATGTTATCTACAATTTATATGTGATCATGTTCATAATGCATACACTCCACTATTTCTATTCTCATAGGCTTTTGTTTCATTACTTTATGCTTGTGGAATCTCAATCTCTTTATTTTTTGATCACTGGCCAAAAATTGTAAATGGGTTGTATTGGTAGAATGGTCACTTAGCTTACCATACCATACTATTGCTCATGATTGTACTTCATGGAGAGACTGTCTTTGGGTCTCACTTTCCTTAACATGCTACTAGACTAGATCACCATGATGACTCTACAGGTTGCTTGCTCATTTGACTTTTGAAATAGAGGACAAAAATTCATTTGGCCTGTATCTTGATAGCTTATGATACAATCTACGAAGTTAATCCTTTGTATCAAGTCCTATATGCAAATGAAAAGATACTCACTATCCCCTGGCCTTGAAAAATTCCCCTTGTTGTTCCATAACTTTATGGTTACTGTCCTTGATCATTCACCTTTATACTGTAATTTTCCATGAATTTACATTAATGCAACCTTTCATGCTAGCTATCTATGCATTCATGAGATGACTATCCTTTAAAAACAATGTCTCTTCATTTCAATGGCCCCAATGAAATTATCTTCTTTTACTCTATAGGAAGTCCTATACAAAGGTTTATACTACCCTTCATGATGAACACTATGCACAACTTTCCAATATAGAGCCTCCTCACTCTGCCATAAAATAGATGCTAAAATAGATGCCAATATGATTATCCTTTCACTATAGCATGATCTTGTTGTTTTTCCTTGTGTCTATCATGCCTTGTTCCTTGTCAAAACACTATAGTGCTAGCAAGATTTCTCATGATTGTCATTTGGAGTCTCATATTGACCTTTCATGCCATTTTTATAACATGATTGTCCTACAACTCATGATAGCTTCAGATACATCTTTGTTGTTTTTTCATTCACATAATAGCTATCATATATCTGTTTTATGCTATGCTTTCATAGATTAGCACATCAACTCATCCTTTATGTTTTACTTAGCAAACACATGTGACTCAAGCTAGTGCAAAACTCACTGCCATAGCTGATGTATGTTTGTCTTAGTAAACATAAAGAGATGAAATTTCCATATTAACAAAAATGCATCAATGATAAGAATATAAGCTTGATCAATAATTTCATTTTGCTCATGATAGACCCTAAAGATCCTTCAAAATGCAATGGTAATTTCCTGATGGTTTGCTTGTTGGAAATCATTGTGAACTCTTAACAGGGTGAACATAGATTGCACTGCCTTTGTCAAAGGACTAAACCTTCTGAATGAACATGTTGTATTATGATCCCTTCACTCTTTTTTGAGCAAATACTTGTTTACCCTTCTAAGACACTGTAATTCCATTGATCATACATTATTGTTTATACCATTGGATACAAGGACTTTACTATTATGAACAATAAAATGAATCCTTGATTGCATTACACTATCATGGAAAACTTAACAAGCCTATCTCATCAAAGCAAAAAATGAAAGCACGCTAGGCTCAACCCTTGTGGGAGCCACATTTAATCCCACGTGCTTTAATTAGATGAATTAGAACAACATCATTATTTTTCCTATACCTACACAGGAAACAAACATGTTAGAAAAAATATGTGCAGATGATAGATGTGTTTGATAATGCTCCTTGTTTTCTTTAGATATCAGTTGTAAGTTGTTTCTTTTAATGCACACGGTTGATCAATTTATATGTTTATAGAGGTATGTGTATATAGTGATTGTAGAATTTTCATTGCTCTAATAGCATTCTCTCTCATAGATGCAGGCAACCAGGAGCAACAAGAAAAGCGTAAGACTGAAGACAATGTGAGGCAACTCAACTAGAGCCGATCGTTCAGGCAATGACTAGTCTTCTTTCCCTATATGTGCATGATTTTATTTTGATATCTGTAAATGTATATTATTTTCATTCATGTACATTCAAAGAGCCAGTCTCGTGGCTTGTATGAGAAAAAACACATTTACATTTTCAATAAAGACTATTTTCTTTGAAAAGATTTGTGCAATTTTCTCCTATGTTATATGCAATTGCATATTGTATTATGGTACAATAGTCTTCTGATTTCTTTATTCACATGAAATGTAATATATCAAAAAATGTACCTATCTTTCCATTTGTAATCACTTAAGCTCAACCTACTTGAGCTAATAGAAAAAATGGGTAACACAAACAAATGCAGCTCTTCAAGTAAATTAGTTGAAACAGGCACCTCAACATCCTTCTTCATCTCGATAACCTATTGTTCCTAATTTTCTAGCTCTTCCTCATCACTCTACCAGCTTCATACCTCAAATTAGTTGTCAATATCCTATTGCTCCAACTGGTCTTGGTTTTCCAAAATTTTCTCTTGTCCTTGACTTGTAGCTACTGTGGGTGTCAGAATTCTTTCCTCACCATTATTCAAAGGAGAACGCTCTAAATCACACTCTTGCTTTTCAATGAAGGAAGGCAAGTGCTCAGATGATGAAAGTCTCCTCTATCACACCTTCAATTGGCACCTCAACTTCAAACCCCTCTGCATAACAGAAAGGCAACTCCTCCATCCAGTTAAGATCATGCTGATCAACTTCATAGGAAGTTTCTTGAATCCCATCCAGACCTTTTCTTCCTCTTGCTCCAAAACTGATTTATCTGATTTAGTAGTACAAGAGGGGCTCAAAATGTCTATTTCTTCATCTTGCTAACTAAGTTGCCCCAAAACTAGTGGCTTACTTCGGAGTACATCCATTTCACCCTCTTGCTCTTTCTGCTCAAAGTGATCCCCTTCCAAAAATGTTGGTATAATATCCAAACGTGAGCAGAAAAGCTCAATCTCAAGTTGAAATGGATCCTCCTTGAGTTTTTGATCATTTGACTCAAGATTGTTTCACATATCTGTTCTTGGATTTGCACCTTATCTACATGGTCCTCATCACTGTGGTGGTCAGAACTTGGCATAGTCATGCCATTTTCACTTTCATACTTAAAGTTAGGAAGCTCATCAAACAGATTAATTGAAACTTCTTTCTCATTGTCTAAATTTGCAACCCAAACATCAAGATCATCCTAAAATAAATATTTATTACGTTCTTCTTGGTTCTTTAATAAAAGAGAACTTTCTTTTACCTCATGATGGATTTCATCGAGCATTGTTGGCTCTTCAAGAGGTTCACACTTGCACTCCTTTTTTTGATACAAAGCTTCAGCATCACAAACACTCTGCTCAACCAACAATTCATCACTCTTTGACTTCTTCTTGCTACTCAAAAACAACATTCTCATCGTCATGTTTAATGAACACAAACAACTCATTGAGCCAAATTGTGGAATGATCCTCTTGACCAACCTCATTTTCCATTCTACTCTACTGTCTTGATTGGTCTATTAAAACATATTTGATCATTTTCAATAAAATCAGGAAACTCGTCAGTAAAAACAAGGAAGGATTCATCTTGAGAAGCCTTTTCTGGCTCCTTCTTTTGTTGCTGGAAGCAGTAAACCTCCAAGGCTTAACATAATGGATTTACCTTTCTAAGCTTCTTGATTTGGAGTAAGGTCTCTCGATCCATGAATTCATCCTTGGGTTCATCAGGTGAGGAAACTTGGGGAGAGTCTTGGGTTTCTTGCAAGGAAAGTTGTTGTTCAATGGGCTGCTTCAGAACTAGACTAGGCTGGATCTACTCAGGAATAGGCTCATCTTCTATGAAGCATAGTGTATTGAATCTAGGGATGTATTTTTTCAAAAATGGGTTTGGGAAATTGGCAATTGGGCTAGCTTTTTGCTCAACAACGGGATTTTGAAAAGAAGGGAAGCTCCTAAAACTTGGATTTTCAGCTTGGGAAAATCTAGGAGACCCACCTTGTCTAAAACTTAGAAATTGATACTTACGAACCTCTTTTTGGGTAGGATACTCTAGAAGTGTAGGAGCTACTTGAATTTCATTCTTTTGTGCCTCCAACTCCTGCTCATAAAGATAGGCTTGGTAAGCCATCTCTTCTTATTGATGATTCTATTCATGTTGCCTCTTGATCTCCTCCAGTTGCCTTTCAAAATCAAGCATGAAGTCAAGCAGCTCACTCTTTAGGCTTGCAATCTCCTCCTTTTCACTGTCTCTAAGTGGGTTTTGAGCGTATGTAGGTTGAGATGGATATTGAGCAAGGGTGGGCAGGTGGTAATTATATTGGGCATGTTAGTTTTGAAAAGCCATGGAATTGAAACTAGTAGCATGATTATGCTGATATGGCTAATATGAAGATGGATAAGTATGATTTTCATGATATGGTGGATGATATGACATATTATCATGAAACATAAACATGCCTATTCATTCAAAGGTTGAAAAGAAAAAATCAGAATCTTTAAAATAAATATACCAGCAATTGATCATTCAGAAACCAGAAAAATGCTTCTCAGAGTCGCCATGGTGTTTGATGATCTTGCCTCCAAAGGATAATAATACTAAAGAAAACACTAGATCCTTCAACACGTGCACTTCTCATGTGCTTTTTACACTAAATATGCTTGAAAATCAAAGAATAGAGTCACCAGGTATGTTTTTTTCTACCTCCAAAGGCTGAAACTCTACTATGCATACCAAAATAACAAAGAAAATTGTGTTTAAGTGGACTGAACTTAGTTTAGCATCCCACCAGGTGTGCCAAAAATTGTTGGAAATTAGGATTGCACCCTTAGTCAAGCTAAGCTTGGTTATCCTGTAACAACATGGAAACACTCCCTGATTTGTGGGTAAATCAATGAGTGAGAGTGACTCTCCAAAGGTGGGTTGGTTCCCTCTAGTAAACCATCTAATCTAAAGACTTTCACGGGTAAAGGGGAGAAGGAAAAACTAGAAAAGTAAATCCTGCAACCTAAGACGATTAACCAAAAATTTAGTGGTCTGACTACTTAGTACTCACAACAATCTCTTTTAAAACTTTGATCTCACAATCCCACCCTAAAACTACCTAATTCATCAATAATTTTCACAAAGGATCACTAATGGAATAAAAAATGCAACCTGAACTAGAATAGACTTCCTGAAACAAAATTCACAACATCAAGACATAAAGAGGATTCAACTCTTGAATCACAGTTAACATCAATTGATATCATAAACTCTGAACAAGAAAATGGGAAGGAGAAGCCTACTATTTTATTGAAAATGAAGGAGCACAATATTAAATCTGATTCAAAGAAGTTTACAAGTCTCTCTGCAATGCATATGAGAGTAAGAAACAAAATTATGAATCCCAAGAAATTCAAAATTTCTCTTACTTATAGCCATCAAGTGACATCAATGGTGAGAATAGAAAAATTAGCCCTTCTGCATCTCAAAATGGAAACCCTTCAATTTTTGAGCTCAAGCAAAAATCTTGGAAAATAGTGCCAAAAATCTACTCCAAACTACCTCAAAAAGATGGAAACTTTCCATCTCCAAAGGATCCATCCAAAAATCCTCAAAATAAGGTGCAAACAGCTCAAGAACTAAAAATAGAAAGTTCAGCTTGTCACCTCCTTTTCCAATCTGCCCAAGAACTCAACTCTAAATGGAAATTTTTGATGTCAACTCAAGTGCACTATTTAACTACATTTAAATAACAACTAATTAAGCAATTTATAGAAACATTGCTTAATTAGTGTTTTACAACTTTGCAGTTTCTAAATTATAAAGATAGAAAGCCTGATTGCATTTGATTTTTACAATTTATCTCCAAATACTCTGATTTTTGCAATAGAAATAAAACTTTGATACTTGCAAAAATCAAACCAATACACTAGAACTCTCTATATATCTGATTTTTCTATAAAAAATCATAAAAAAATTAAGCCCCCCTACCACATATAGTGACTCAAACTCCAAAAGAAACCCTAAAATGTTTAAGACCTAGGAAAAATTTAAAGGGCCTAAGGTCATTGTCTTGATTGCATTAAAATTTCTCCAAGGTCCTAAGAGGCTCTTTTAAAATGGACAAGGCACATATGAGCATAGTTTTGGTTTTCTATAAAACTCAAAGAAAAGGCTAAGGTAAAGGGTTTCAGCCTAGACAACATATGAGGCAAGGTATTAACAAAGCATTTGAGATTTAAAAGAATGTGATAAAAATCACATTTTACTTAGGCATGGGGAAAACCCTAGCTACAAAACCGATTTCAAACACACATTTTGGCTATCATTTTTCATCGACCAAGTTGAAGGAAGAAGGGATTTGTGGGGCATTGCCATGGAAATTAGGGTTTGGAGCCTTGGAGCTCAATTCTTCACCATTTTTTAGTGCTACTTTTTTCGATTCACCTCTGCATTCGATGGTAAGATGTTTGTCACTATTTTGATATCTTTTTACTTCATTCTGGAAGGGAAATTGGGCCTCTAGGCCACATCTATCACTATGGTTTTGATGGATTCTTGTGTTTTTATTGTGTTGACCTCTTTGTCATTCATTGTGGCTACCATGAGAGATTATGTTTGAGCTTCTACAAGAGCTTTAACTGCGGGCTTGCACTATTTTTCTCACTTATAGCCATGGTAAGCTCTCCTTGTCTATTTTTAAAAGCATTTCCCTCTAAAATAAAAGCTCAACTTGAGCTTTTCTCACAAAAATAATGGAGCTGTGTGAAAGAAATCTGAGTTCTCATTATGTAGACCACAACCATTAGCTTTGATTTCTTCATTTTTTGACAGATCTAATGCTAGTATAAGCTCAAATCTTTGTTGTTTCCTCCTGTACTTGCATTTTGAGATAAAACCCTAAGTGGGTATGTGATTTGTGAAGAGAGAAACTCTCTCAGGCCACATCCATTTGATCCATTATCTTCACTTTACACTGGCATGGTCCACTGGTAACAATCTTAAAACACTTGGTTTTCTCTGTATTTGTGTTTAGAACACAATACCCTAAATGGGTATCATCATTTGTGAAAGAAAATTAACTCAGGTCGCGACCATGAGAGTTCAGTTGAGTCCATTTGACACTTGTTTATGAGCTCAAGCTTCCTTTATTTCTGCATTTTGAAGAATTTTAATGTAAACCAGTGTGGATTCTCTCTCAAAAGCTTGAACTGGGCATTTTTCACTTGTTTCATTTTGAAAACCCTAGCTCACTGTAGCATAAGCTCACTATTCTAAAAAGAAAAATGACTTCATTTTCCATTCTTATTGACTATGGCTATCATTATAGCTTCACTGGAAGGTAGCAATGATTTTCATTTCCAGTTCAGATACATGTTACTGTAGTTTCACTTTCTTGTTCTCTCAATCACTCAACTTAGAATTAATTTTTTAATGGAACAAGCCATCCTTTTCTTTGCACTGTTTATGTCTCTCCACATGATGCATGTACTGTTAGCAATATTTTTCTTTAAATTCTTGCTTGAAGTGCATAGATACAATGAAGCTCCACTTAATTGATGCTTTCTAGTTACTTATCAAAACATGCTTTCTATTCCATGCAATTTCAATTTATTGTTTAACATTATTTTGGCAATGTCATTTGCACATACTCTTGTCAAATGGAAACACACATAAGCTCCTTTTGTTTCTTCAAATACATTGTAAATGAATGGTTCTAATTCACTTACTTTCCTTGTCAAGTTGCACTCAACCATCATGGGGTTCTCTATAGATCATTTGTTGCTCATTATCACACATTCTATGCACTTGAATGCTTTAGAAAATGCATTTCCAATTCAGTTTTACCACAATTTTATGAAACAATGCAATGAGATCCTCCTTTACATTTGTAGCATCAAAAGTACTAAAATAAGCTTAAGTTTTTGCAAAAATACCTCATTAATGATGTTGCTTCATATTGCACTCAAATCAAACACTTAGTGTAGTGAATTTCAGTTCATTAGTGGTCATTTTCCTTCACTTATTGACTCGCATGCTTTACTTGTAGCCAATTGTCACTCTGTTTCTTGATGGAGACAACCTTTCCTCTATACTCTTGATGCGTTTTTATCTCCTAGACACCAAATGTTGACATGAAATTTTGATTTATGCATAGAAGATTTTGAAATACAACACCATGATGAAGGTGTTCTGATGCTTCACAAATTGCTTCAGTTTCCATTAATGACTTGTAAACAAGGCATTATGTATGCCTATTTACTATCTCATTCCATGATGATGCACTTAGTGATGATTCACTTGAGCAACTGATCATCTATGATCTTCAACTCATTGCACCTTCAAACTTGATTGTCCTAGATCATCACTTGCTTAAGCTCTAATGACACTTTGATGCACTCCTTTAGATGCATATCTCTTTTGAGCAATATTGAATTGTTTCTTTTCTTAACCCCTCCATTGAATGTTGAGGGGCAGCATGCCGAGCTCAACCCTTGTGGGAGCCCATTTTACACCACATGCTATAAAATATTCAAAACAAATCAGCAACATGGTTTTTCCTATACCTGCACAAGAAACAAACAGTGTTAGATTAAAACAATGAATTCAGAAGTTTCTTATGATGTTTCCTCCTTGGTATTATCTTGCACACTTCTTTTCTATGCTCCATTGATTCAATGCATCATAAGCATTGTTCTACATTATTGTTGATGGATCATGTAGGAGGGCTCATAGTCCGAGCTCTAACAAAACTTTATAATCACTTGCAGGTTCACATGGAGCACAGAGCAAGGAAGGATGCACAACTCTGAAGGAAACTCAAAGGAACAACTAAGAAATGATGATTATGTCCTTTCTTACATGCTCTTATCCTTTTATCTTCAGTAGTGTAGTGTACTCCATATGATTCATTATTTCAGCTACTCCCATGGCTTGTGTGGGACACTTGATTCTCCTTTCTACTGCAATGAATAAAAAAAAACATTGTGTAATTCTTGTACCATATTTTACTTCTCTTTTGCAATAATTGAATGAAACATTGTGTAATAAACAACTGAATACAAAATGAAGTACTTTCTTTTACACTTCATGAAATATTAAATGCTGCAAATAATAAATGGCGACTAAAACACATTGCATTTTCTTTCAAACTCAAAACTCAAAATATGCATTGATTTAAACAACTGTAGAAATAACTAAAATGTTTCACCTCAAAATGAATTCAAAATAACCAGCTCTGTCAATTTGAGTTGTGGTGAAATTTTGATAACAGGTTTGTATGTTCATAACTCAAAGATAATCACAAAATACATAATTGTTTCATGAGAAGGTTTGTATTCAATTCTTGTACAAAGGAAAAAAAGTTTCACAACCTCGATTACTAAATGTTCTAACACAACTCATAACTTGTATTGAACATGTATTCTTTCAATTTTATAGTGCATAAATGAGATAGATTTAAAAGGTTTTATAAAGAAAAAAAATTAAATGTGTCAAATCATTCATTTGCCACACTGAAAAACAATAGATTTTTGAGAAAGAACTCGTTTTTTTTATTGAATCTTGAAAGGAATATTGTTGTTACAACTGAAAAATGCTTCTAAAATTGAAAATTCTTTAAAAAATTCTTAGTTCTTTTCTTTATGCTTGCATACATAGCAAGTACATAGCATTGCATCTCAAAAATATTCAAAGAATTTTTAGTTTTAGAAGCATTTTTTAGTTGTAATAGCAAGATTACTTTCAAGATTTAATAAAAAGCAGCAATTCTTTCTCAAAAATCTCTTTTTTTTTTAGTGTGGAAAATGGATGATTTGAGGCATTTAATTGTGTTTTCTTTATAAAACCTTTAAAATCTATCTCGTTTAGGCACTGTAAAAGTGAAAGAATACATGTTTAATATAGGTTATGAGTTGTGTTGGAACATTCAATAGTCAAGGTTGTGAAACTTGTTTTTCTTCGTGCAAGCACTGAATACAAACCTTCTCATGAAACATTTATGTATTTTGTGATTATCTGAGTTATGAATGTGTGGTCAATTTTATGCGTGTTATATATGTAAAAATAAATGAATCAAACACACCAATAAGACATTATATCAAAAAATAGAATATTAAAATAACAAAGATTACAAACTCAATATCCTGTTATCAATGTCGTCCTATTGTCTTCTATCTCCAGTATTTTCATTGATTCTAGCTGGTTCTCAGATTGTATGCTAGGCTCAACGAACAGTCTTCCTAGAGAACGAGATTGAATATGAAATGCATGTAATGCTAAGACATGATTGCTCTAATGCTAAACATGATTGCTAAAATGAAATATTATGATGATGCTATGAATAATAAAACTATAATGATAATGCTAGAATGCTATAATGCTAGAATGCAACTAATCTCTAATTCATCTGTTGTGTTGTAACCATTGCTTGGATTGGCAGTGCTATTTATAGAGTTTTTCAAAAGCTTTTGATTGGCTGATATGATCAACGATTGTGAAAATTCCTGGCAAATCGAATGGTTGAAGATGGATGAGAGTGAATAAAAATAGAAGAAAACAAAAAGCAAGATTTGTTTTCTTTTCTGTAAAAGAGGTAAGATAAGATGATAAAGATGAATTGTAAAAAAATCATCTTTTTGTGAAATTATGGAAAGATTTTGAAGAAGATAAATAATGAATTATTAAATTCAATTATTCATTTATGGGTGACACAGAGGTTTTTTTCTTAAAATAGAATATTTACCCCAAATTTGAAGAATAATGGAAGATTTCATAATTAAATAGAATATTTAATTATGATTATAAAAAGATATGGAAGATATTCAATTAAATAAAGATATTTAATTAAACTTTTAAGAAATGGCATGTAAATGAAATTAATTAAATAAGATATTTAATTAACTAGAAGAAGAATTTGAAAAGAAATATTTAAATTTAATTAAATAAAAAAGACTTAATTAAATTCAAAAAGTGATAATTAATTAAAATAAATAAAGTGTATTTATTTAATTAATCAAGTGGACATATGAATGTGAAATAATTAAATAAAAATCGATTTATTTAATCATGATAGAAGAATAAATTGAATGAACAATATAATTAAATTAATTAAATTTAATCATGTAAGTAGAAGACTTTAGAGAAATTAATTAAATAATAAATATTTTATTAAATGCCAGGATTAATCAGACATAACCAATTTTATGCATATACATTTTGCCCCTCTTTGAAGTGATGTGTGAAATGCTTTGTTTCAAAGAAAATATTCCTGCTTTCGAAATTTGTTGTGTTTAACTCTGCCCCTTTCTAAAAAATATGCCCCTGACTTGATTATGATATGTTTCCGATTGAAAGATGTTGTTGATGTTAATGATGCCCCCTCAGGAGGTAAATCACTAATGAGGATATGAGTTTTGGATAATGTTTGAAAAGGTTGATTTGATGAGGAAATTTTGATTTTGATGTAAAGTCAATGATTTAGCTCTCGAAAAATGATGTATAGGGATGCCCCAGTTTGAAAATAAGGTCAAAGTGAGATAAAAAGATAAAAAGAAAATAACATGCCACAAAAACCCATTTTTGGTTGACCTTTAAAAGGTAAAAAGGGAGAAAAGGACAAGTCATTTGCACTTTTTGACTTATAGAATCTTCTTGCTCTGATAGTGACATGGAGATTTCGTACCACAGACATAGATTCGAGCGGGCCCGCCGATACTAGAGACCAGCTGCGTATGGACCATCGGTGAGTAGATCCAACCACTTTTGCGTTGAAATTTTATGTTTTGAAGCAAAATTTTCATGTTTTTCCCACGGATTTAGGCATAAACAGTCCGTTTTAGCGCTTTCAATAACCGTTTTATCGCTTTCGATGTTTGTTTGAGCGCATATAGGATGCTTTTTGCATGTTCACTGTAGAAACTAGTTTAGCTCATCTGATAGAAAGAGTAGCGCTTATAGGATGCCGTAGGAAAATTAGGGTTTAGCGCATCTAGGAAAAACATTAGCGCATTTAGGGTTGTCACGCATCCAGGGAATAGAGTGGTGCTTTTGATTAGAGTTTTAGCGCTTTTAGGGAAATAGCGTATAGAGGAAATGATTGAGCGCTTCTAGGGAAAAGAATGGCACATCTGAGTTTTAGCGCATCCAAGATACGAAATAGCACATATGAGTTTTAGCGCATAGAGGCCATAGATTAGCGCATCTAGGAAAAAGAGACAGAATGTGTGATTTGATGAAAGTGATGAAAGTGATGAAAGAATGATGATGTATATTGCTTCCTTGGTCAATAGATAGAGAAATTGTCCTATCATCATGTTCATATGGATAGAAAATCTGATAAATAATTGATAACTTTGTTTCCAAAATAGAAATCAAAGAGTAGATAGCTGATAGGACTTCTGATAAATTTGCTTTCTACGATAGAAAACAAACAGTAGATGATTGATTGAAAGTATATTTGCATTTGTGATTGAAATACAAATAGGATGATGGTTTTGATTGTTGATAAATTTGCATTCTTGAAAAAGAAAACAAATAGTAATTGATGATAGAGCTAGTTGATGTGATTTTCAGATAAATAGATTGTGCATTGATGGTATGATATGAGTCATCTAGATAGAACACTTGATGTGGGTTAATTGATATGGGTCTAATTGGTAGATAGACATGAGTCAGATTGATTTTGCATGATTGAGATTGAATCATTGATATGATGCTGATTGATTGTCTTTGTAATAACCGAAAATAAGAGGTTTTCAAAAATCTCCAGATTAGGGAGTGTCACTCGGCGGGGTTGGATAGGATACCCGAGCTGACACCAGATGATATTGCATTGATAGGGGCATGTGGATTGAGATCATCATTGTCCATGCCTCTGATTCGGGTCAATAGGGGACTGTTGACCACGCTGGTAGAGAGGTGGCATTCAAAGCACAACACCTTTCATTTTCCGACGGGTGAGGTGACTGTGACTCCTGAGGATGTGTACAGGATTCTTGGGATTCCAGTGGTAGGCGCCCTTGTGTTTTATGATCACAAGGAGCTAGGTGGGACAAATGCGCTAAGGAGAGTATATGGCGACGCGCAGATAGCAGGGTACTGGGTGCCATGGGCTGACTTGAGGGGATATCCAGCCTTGCCTGTAGTTTTAGGTGCATTCATTGGAGGTCTCCTTTGTCCGAATTGCCGTTCAAAGGGACTATCAGTGGGATGGGGGAGGATCCTTGAGCAGATGCTGGTACAACCACAGAGATATTCCTGGGGGAGTTGCATGTTGGCTCATCTGTATCATGACCTTCATCAGGTGGTTTACAGAGGTTCATCGAGTATATCATGCGACGTTACACTGCTCCAGATCTGGGCATGGGAGCATATTGTCATGACGAGACCAGCCTGTCCCAGAGTGAGGCCACCAGGCAGACCCTATGTATATGCATATTCGATGTTCCTTGTCCAGCCCAAGCTGGGAAAGTTGGATTATTGGAGACGATGCCTTGATGATATGGATGCAGTGATATGGAGGCCATACCTAGATTGCGAGCCCTGGGATACAGATCATTTAGAGATGTCGTTCGTATGTATGCCCCAATTTTTAATAGGGAGGACCCCATTCATCCTAGAGAGGTTCCTGGCATTGTGGGTACAAGGATGAGGTAGGATGGGGACCTGGCATTTCATATCAGATAGCCTATACAAAGTATATTGCTTTAGTGCCCAAGGCATGGGATGATAGGTGAGATATTGTTGATGCTGGGATGTCTAATGAGTACTTGGTGTATTATCATACACATCCATTTCCACGGTTTATAGGTCTTGATGAGCCGACACCCATTTTGGTGGTACCACAGCCAGGGGAAGGGAGACAAGAGGGTGTGGCAAGTGGTGAGTAGGCAGCGGTTGGGGGAGAGGATGAGGAGAGTGGAGAGGAGGAGGAGAGCTCAGGTGGGGATGATGGGGATGACGACAGAGATGAGAGGTAGGTGCCAATGAGACCAAGGCTAGACATTTTGGGTAGTGTTCAGATCATGCGGAGGCCGAGGAATGGGATTGGGCGGCAGACAATGATCAGGGTTGCCTCCACCTCTCAGCAGGGACAGATAGATACTTTGCAGGCCCAGGTGCAGACACTGGAGGGACAACAGGTGCAGTTGCAAAGCCAGTTGGTTCAAGCGCAAGGTGTGGTCGCACAGCTACAGGCACAGCTGGCACAGTCAGAGGCACAGTCACAAAGTATGGCACAGACACAGGCACAGGCACATCCTCCTACCCCAGACCCACAGGTAGCCTAGTTGATTACAGAGAGAGATGCATTGAGACGGAGGGTGGTAGAGGCCGAGGGTGTTGCTCAGAGTCTTATGGGCACTGTAGAGAGTGCATCGTTGTGAGAGGCCATTGCAGAGGGCTTTGATATGGCCAGAGAGGCGGAGTATTATTGAGTTTGATATGAGGAGTTATGTCCTCCTGAGCACAAAGAGTCTTTCCCACGATCCCATAGTAGGACCAGGAGCAGGACACAGATAGCTACACAGAGCATGGGGATTACCAGGCCTCGACGGGATCTAGATGCAGGGACTAGTGGCAGGCCACCATCCTCGAGACTAGCTCCATACGGGGGTTCCACTAGCCAGCCTTGATTGATGTATGCAGGATTTATTTGATGTATCTCATATTCTTGGAGCATGTATATTCATTTTTTATCATATCTCATGTATCTTTCTAGACTTTTCTATGTCATTGGATTGTTGGACATTTGTATGTGTTTTTGATGAGTGATGATATGCAACGACGAGTTTTGATGATGTGTTGCATTTGATATGATGATATGAGATGGATATACATTTATTTCCTTGTTTATGTGATATGGATTTTGATATATAGTTTGGATGATCTACTGACTAACATGATTTGTAGGATGATGTGATATGATAATGATATGATGATGTGAAATATGTGTAGACACATAAAAATTTCCTAAGCCTTCGAGTGTCATTTTTCTTCATCCTCGTCCTTCAATAATAATTTTAGTTATTCAATTATGTTTGATTATATTCCTCTATTAATTAAATATTTTTTAATAATTATTTAATTAATTCACTTTCTAATATTTATTCTATCCTAACCGATTAAATAAACTAATTGTGTCACTAATTTCTTCCTCTTCTTCAATAGTTAAATAAATTATTATTTATTTAATTATTTTGTCATCTTTCATCTATAGTTAAATAATTACCATTAATTATTTATTTATTCATGGTCCTTTAATTCTTCCATAGTTAAATAATTATTAAAATCATTTAACTATCCCATGCCACCTCTCCTAATTAAATAGTTAATCTAAATTAATTATTTAAGGTCTAATTTCTATCTCTCCATTTAATTAAATTAATAAATTTAATTAAATGCTCCTCTTTTCATTTTTTCAAATAAATAATTTGAATAAATTATTTATTTTCCACTTGTCCATTTCCTCTATTTTCAAATAAATAATTTGAATAAATTATTTATTTTCCACTTGTCCATTTCTTCTATTTTCAAATAAATAATTTGAATAAATTATTTATTTTCCACTTGTCCATTTCCAACATTTTTGAATAAATAATTTAAAATAAATTATTTATGCACCACTTGGTCAAAGATACCCTGTCATAATCCCTGTCATAACATTCATTTCCTGTCATAGCTTGCATGTCCCTGCATGTCCTTGCATGCTTATCCTGGCTGCGTATGCGTCATGGCTTGCATGTCTTTGCATGTCTTCCTGTCATGATTCCTCCAAGAATAGCATATTCTTGGTGCATCAATTTGGACCATTGATCTTGGCATCTTTTCTGAGACTTAATCTCAACCATCCATTTTGTAACATCCCTCTCATGCATTCCCATCCATTGATCTTGGAATCTTTCTAGAAGATTAATCTCAACTGTCCACTTGAATGGATGCCCTAGCTAGACACCTTTTGTTTTAGAGGCCAACCATTTTCAGCCATTGCTTGGTATAGTGCAGGGTATAGTATCATGCCCAAAGATACTCACTACTGACTCCCTTGAGTAGAGATAGCAGTTCTTGGGAAGTGATGACCCAAGAATCTGAAGTTGGTGTGCCCGAATGACATTAATGAACCGTGGAGGGGAGCCAGTGCCACCAAACTTCTAAGCTATCCGCTCTCGAGAAGGAAAGGTGTTTAGCACCAATCCGGGGTATATTGGTGGGCTATATCAAGTATACAAACCCTTGGCCTATTAGGATTGTGCTTGTCTCATGTGTGTTTGCATACACCAAAACATCGTGCTTGTCAAGTGTTTTCTAAATTTTCAAACAATATACACAACATTCACAAATCTGGACACAAAACCTTAGCCAACTCAAACTTTTCAATAAAACATCAAAACAACAGTCTCAGCCTAGAAGTCTTATGTCAAAACCAAATCATGAAATTGCTCAAATCTCTCATTCCTTGTACACTTTAGCTTGCATCTTACCATGGGGTCATCTTTGCAAATATTTACCTTCATCCTTAGGTTTCACCATTTGCATTTTTAGTCATAAACTAAAAACTTAGGTCCTCATCTCATTTTGCATATTTTGGATTAGGACAACCTTACCTCACTTTGCAAAATCTTGACTTTCGAAATTAGGTTATCATTGGACTTAGACATCATTATCTCCTTTAGTCATTGTCCTTTTGTGAGATCCTTCCGACTAAAAAGTCTAGTTAGGAAGACTCACTTGTCAATTTGTCCTTGTCATTTAATCCTTCAAACAAGTCCTTTGATATTCCAAAATTGAGACATAGATCAAGCATAGGGTGGTTAGGAAACCTTCTTCCAAATCATTTTAGACCTTTGCATTTGCATACCTTAGACATTAAAATCATTTTAGTCCTCACCTTGCATATCTTTAAAATCTAAAATATTGTCATCATAGTCCTCATTTGGCATCTAGACTTTGCATTGGTAATTTCCTTAACCAACATTCTCACATTAGTCCTCACTATCACCTTGGAATTTGACATCCTTTCTTAACAATTTATCATCTTGCATTAGTCATTTTCCTTAGGCAAACGTCATTATCACCTTGCATTGACATCCTCCAAAAATACAAAAAAATTAGTGTCATAACTTGTCATCTTAGTCTTCATTGTCCTTTGGCATTAGTCATTTTCTTTAGACAACATTGTCATATTGCATCCCTTATTGTCAAAAAATCCAAAAACATAGTCTTGCATTGTCATCCTTTATACAAAAAATCCAAAAACATAGTCTTGCATTATCATCTCTTTGCATTGTCATCCTAGTCACCTTGGCTTTTGGCATACTTGCATTATCATCTCTTTGCATTGTCATCCATTATCACACAAAAAGTCAAAAACATAGACTAGTGTCATACTTGCATTGTCATCATCTTCATTTGAGCAATTTCCTTGATGGTTGAAACAAGACTTCAAAGAAAGAAAAGACAAATGGAAAAATTTGGACAAGATTTCAATCCCAACATTGATAATAACACTTATGACACGAATTAACATTGGACTTTTTCCGACCCATTTCACAACATGAACATGCAATCTTCCATGAACATGCCATTTTCATCACAAAATCCTTCTTAACCATTCATACAAAGAGACCAAAATGGACAAGCATATGTAGAAGACTTAAAAGCTACAATGAAAAATCCTGATATAGCCTCCTTTGTAGAAAAATTAGTCTTACGTGACCCTCAAAGGTATCTATCCATGCTTTTGGACCAAGGGGCTAAGTTACCATGGGG
Source organism: Sequoia sempervirens (assembly GCA_007258455.2). NCBI lineage: Eukaryota > Viridiplantae > Streptophyta > Pinopsida > Cupressales > Cupressaceae > Sequoia > Sequoia sempervirens. Next base: position 184,437,271 of record VDFB02000002.1, read on the forward strand.
CTTTGACATAAATACTTTGGGACCTCCATCCATCTACCCTCACCATCAACAGTCACTTAACATAAATCCTGCCATTAATTCACAACAAACATCCACTTATCACCCTTATCCTAACCTTGACAAGGGAAACCAATTGTCCACTAGTCCATTACAAATCTCCACATCATATTCTAGTCCTTCACCTATCAATCCTGTCCAAGTCTACATGCCTTATCAACTATCTACTGACTCATGTCAAGTATCCACATCATACCCTATCGATCCCCTCCAAGTATCCACATCCTATTTTATTCAACCTTACACCAATCCAGTCCAAGTCTCCATGTCATATCCTCATCCTTCACATACTAGTCCAGTCCAAGTCCCCATGTCCTATCCTAGTCCGTCATTCATTAATCCTTTTCAAGTCATCCCCTCACAAGCCACATTTAGTCATGAAAATTCTATCATTACTCAAAGTCAAATTATGAAAATGAAAGCCCAAAGAATGACATTATAACGTCATCCTCATGTCAAGAACAAGGTAGTCCATCCCATGACCCTCTTTCTAATTGTATCATCCATGACAACCCCATCTTTGACCAAGACCCTACCATTGACAAAGAAGTCCAAATCCATGACAATCCCATCTTTGACCAAGACCCTACCATTGACCAAGAAGTCCAAATCCATGACAACCCCATCTTGGACCAAGACCCTACCATGGACCAAGAAATTCAAAACGATCCACTCCTTGACCTTTACGCCATTCATGATCAAACACTTGTTGACCTTATAAAGGCCTCGACTATTGACACTTCCCACAATGAGACACTTGCCTTCATGGGACACATGGACGATATTCCTCCAGAACAAGAATCTTCCACTAGGGACATGCTTGCATATGATCAAGTTATAGCTAAAATCATTGGACTCTATGACACTAAACATAATGATGGCTTCGACATTACCTTGGAAGCACCAACAGAATCATCTGAACCTGACATGTCACACAATCAAACCAAAGATATCAGTCAGGAATATGTCTAGCATGACAATGAAGCTAAGACACTTTATCAACTAGGGTCATCTATCTTTGTTAGAGCAGGCTATCTTGCAGACAAAAATATTACAAGTGATAGTGTCCATAGACATCATGATGGGTTAGCATCTTTCTTTCAAAACAATAAATACCCCATCACAAACAGAATCTTTCAAAGCATGCAATATCAAGGCAAAGGACTAGGCATACATGAGCAAGGCATTCAAGAGCCAATACAACTTTAGGAAAATTACAGACATCAAGGTCTTGTCAGTTAGTAAATCAAACGATGTCAGTAGAACCTCCTCAATATTGAGGGAAACCTTGTCAGATACAAACATCAAAATGGAGTCCATGAGAAATCCTTGTCATAATATTGTTTCCAACACCCCCTCCACCCACACCATGAACCGTCATTCCATCATAAATAAACCTTCCCTTTGGAACCAACAAAAAAAAGTCTTACAAGTCAAAAGATCAAAATGAAATGTCAAAGACCCTTGAATCAAACAAAAGGACAAGTAGACAAATGAAATTAAAATGGATCCCAAAGAACAGCATATCAAGCAAAGAAAATATGTCAAAAGAAAAGGTTAATCAAAATATGGAGCCACAAGACAAGAGGACTCCCACATATCATAAATGTCCACCTCCTTCAAAATGGCCATCAAACAAGGCATCTAAAGGTGTTGGTTCCAAATTCTATACCTCCAAAATCTGTCATCCATCATACCAAGTTTGGAAAATAAAAAGTGATTCTTCCAAACATCCAAACAAACTTTCCATGTCTACCATCATCCGTCATAATCCTACATCTCACCTAAAGTCCAAAAATCGCATGTCACAAATCCATCACATCATGGCAGCAACTCTTTATCATAAGGACTCTCATGGCACTCTATCATGATGTGCGTATTTTGATAAGGCCAACTCTAGTATTGAAAAGGATCATGACAACATCAATCAATTGTATCCAAGCACTATCATTCTAACAAGGCAGCTACTTCAGAAAGGACATTATTGGCATATCATGGCACCAGTCTCTACATCGGCACCATCAACAACTTCAAGACAATTAGTGGTTAGTTAAGGCATCAAGGTCATCCTAAAATATAAAAAATACAAAAAAATTGAAAAATAAAAAAATTGTCGCCCTGATGAAAACCTGGCAAACAGGGGTCTTGGTGACACCAAAAAAAAGAAAAAGTCAGAAAATATTGAAGTAAAGAGAAAAATTTCATCCAATGGTGAAAACCTGGAAAACAGGCACCTTGGATAAGTACCATGATGAAAACCTGGAAAACAGGCATCATGTGTAAAATAAATCATCTATGTGGACTTTTACACTTGGGGGAAAGTCGTCTCATCTCCTATGCCTTCCTCTTAACATTGGCATCCATCCATTTAATCCATATCATTCCCCCTCCCATTTTCCAACCTACCTCAGTCTTGACATAAAATTGGCACACATAAATCATGCTTTGGGAAAAACTCTCGACATGTCAATCCTTTGGTCACAAACTATGCATGCAACATCATGTCATTGTCGTCATAACCTCATTTTCTTTATGTGACACAGTCCTTGAAAGTCATATGCCAATTCCTTTAGTCTCATGTCTCCTATCCTTTACCAAGGCCACCTCTCATCCTTTCATGTTTGTCACCTATCTTGGCTTTCCCTTGTCAAACGGTCTAAGGATACTCCATCACTCCATCGTCCCAACCAAGTCATTCCAAATGCCACGAGTTTCATCCATACAAGCACATTATCCAAAACATTACTTGAATTTATTCCTAGCCTGACTACAGACCTTGATACTTTCATCACATTATCGTCGTCCTCACATTGTTTTGGGATGTGTCCTTCCCACGTCAAACAACGTTGTCATCACCTGTCAATTGGTATTCAGATTGACTAGGGGCACAATCATGTTTATCCTTGGATTCTCATGTGTAGACATCAATCACACACATTTGTAGTGATCCTCTTAAACCATTCAAAAAAGACCTAAAAATCAGAAAATGTCCTGAAAAAAAAGACTTAAACATTAAAAAATGTCCTAAAAAAAAGACCTAAAAATCGAAAAATGTCTTGAAGAAAACACAAACTTCCAAAATAGAATCATGTTAGTCAACACAGTCACGTCAATTCAAGTCTTGATTAGTCTTTATCATTGTCGAACTACGTTGTCTCTGCACATTTGCTACGTAGACAAGGCTCATCTTCGAGTCCCCAAGACATTAGGTCAGTCCTATTAGGTTAGTCAAAATAAATCATGACTCAATCTTTCATCAACAAGAAAAAGTCTTTGGTCGTGTCAAACTACGAGGTCTCTGAGTGCATGACGTAGGCAAGGCCATTTGTCGATGGGCCCCCGAGGCCGCACTAGGTTAGTCCATTAGGGTTCATTGCACAATTTTTGCACACACATGAAACAATCTTTAAACTTGAATGAACAATCTACCCAAGTGAACTTCAATAATCTGTCAATGGAACATGACAATCATCTTGGCATATCAAAATCATTCAAACTTAGTCAAGCTAGTCAAATCTTGCTTACTCTTCAGATGTGTCCTTCTAAAGGGTAGCCCGTCATTTAATCATTCCCTAGGATGTGTCCTTCCTAGGCATCGTCATCGTCATCTGACATTTTGAGCAATCCTCTTGACATTTAAGAACCACTCCTCTTGACATCAATATTCTTTTAGATGTGTCCTTCTAAAGAACAACCCCCATCATTTATGCCTTAGGATGTGTCCTTCCTAGGCATCGTCACTATCACCTGGAATT